>PVIC010043542.1:0-15379 GCA_004025085.1 Thryonomys swinderianus
AAAAAAAAAAAAAAAAAAAAAAAAAAAAACCACAACACTTTCCCAGCTAAGTCAAAAGGATGAAAGGTAGAAGAAAAGCAACTCTCTACACAAGGGCTTGGGGAAGCGAGGCCTGGCAGCTATATCTTGGAGGGTGCTGGGAAGAAGCTGTGTCTCGTGGGAGCTCGGAACACCAGGTCATCAATTACTCTGGGGGAGGGAATCTGTATCTGCTTTATGGGTATTTTCAAGAAACATTTGTGGTCTAAGTGACTGGAATAAAAAAAAGGAAGGGATAAAGATTTAGTTACTGATCATCTTGGAGTAAAGGGAGGACAGGGAACAATCATTTTCTCTAAATTCTGCTATATATTTGATTTATTACAATGACACATTACTTTTTAAAGATACTCACATGTCAATGTACTATTTTCTGGTGAAAAAAAAAGCTGGAGAGAACACAAACATTTTCTGACCGTAACCTACTCTGTGAATCACAGATTACAGTATTTGGGGTGAACTTACACCTCAGGAGACCTGATGGGCTGCAGGCATTTATGTTCATGTGTGAAACTCACAGCAAGGGCAGTGATGGGAGACTTGGACCAGCCCTAAACTTTCTTCATCAATTCTTCTTTAAGAACCGAAGATTTTATGCCCAGGACCTTCAGAACCAGCTGTGCCCACCTAACACCGACAGCAAGGTAAAAGTCAGCTGAAAGGGTGCGAGGCACCTCAGGACACCCCAGACTCGCCTTCAGAACGGGCTCCCAAGGCAGACAGCTCCGCGGGACCCCTGAGGTAACCAGACTCTAGCAAAGCAGTGCTGCAGGCTCCACTCTGACGAGTGTGCCACTCCTTGTTTAGGGTGATTTGAGTCAGGGTCTTACTACGTGGTCAGGCTGGCCTTGAACTCATTACGTAGTCCAGGCTGGTCTCGAACTCAGCAATTCTCCTGCCTCAGCTTCCTGAGTGCTGGATTACTGGTATGTGCTGCCACACCTGGCTTGACGCGTGCCGCTCTTGAAACTTAACAGCATTCATCTTCATCGCATTGAAGTTTTATCAGTGGAAATGACAAAACAACGGGGATCCAAAGGTACAGACACGGCAGCAAAGGCGAGTTACCTGCACTGGCTCCAGACACTGCTTTGGAAATGGCACTGCTGGAAATTGCTCTGTTTCGCTTCATGATCTCTTCAAACTCGGCTTCACTCACGGTGGAGGGCGGAGGGCCGGAGTCTCGGCTGCAAGACAACAGCCTTCCTCAGTGCCCTTGGCTGGGACTTCACATCCTACAGTACATGCTAGTGAGTTGTGTGCCAAGCAAGGTTCACAGCCTGTCCACGTACATATTTTACGTGCTCCTCTTCTCTCTAAAGACCTCATCTGTTCTATGTGTGCTTCTGAAACTCCGGCAAGACTCAACAGTGCTGGACTCAGTAGCACCTGTAGCAACCATTGAGGGCACTCACCCTCAAGCTCCTCATAGTTTGGGTCAGTTAAGAGGAAAACAACAGTCCTCAACGCTGGCAGGCATGAAACCACACCCCAGGACTCAACACAAGGACAGTGGTTTCTAGCTAGGAAAATGCCAGCATCCACGCTCACAGCTTCAGGGAGAATGAAGCTTAGCACCTTGCCTGCCCTCTGGTCCTGGTTCCCACCCAAAGGCAACAACAGGGCTTTACCTGCCATGGTGGTTATAGGGCGTAGAGGCCTTCATGTAAGTTTCTGGTGGAGGCCCCACTGTAGCGTTTGGTGGGGGGAAGAAGGCTGGATTGAGGTGGAGGGCAGGCGGGATGGCCCCCGGGGGAGGTACAGTTAGATGAGGAGGTAATCGAGGGGGGGGGGGCATGAGATGCTGGTAGTGGATGCCAGGAGGAGGAGGAGGGACCCCAAAGCTTGAAGACAGAGGTGGCGGGGGTGGAATCGGGGGCGGGGGCAGACCCATCAGGGGAAGGGCTGAAGGGGGGCGATTGAAGTAGGGCAGCACGCTGGGGGGCTTATCCACACGGGCAGATGAGGGAACAAGGTTCTCAGAGGGTGTGGCCCTTCCATCAGCAGAGTCACTAGAGTCTCGCGAGTGGGCCCGTGGTGGTATTCCTACAAGGCAAAGCACAGCTGCGTCACTGCCCACGCTTCGGGCATGCCCACGGGGCCTGCTCACCCCTCAGCGAGGCATTTGACACCACTCAGAGGAAGGTTATTGAAGCTGTACAAAGGAAAAGGTCACCCACGGCCTTTTCTTCAGCTGCAGAGAAAAAGGTCAAAGTATCTCAGTTAAGACAGAAACCCAAGGCTGAGGATTTAGCTCAGTGGTTTTGGCATCTGCCTCAAAAGCACAAGGTCCTGAGTTCAATCCCTGGCACCACGTATCACAATGCCTGATGTGGTGGTTCATGCCCATATAACCCCAGCTCTCAGGAGGCAGAGGCAGGAGGATTGCTGTGAGTTCCAGGCCAGCCTGGACTCCATAGTGAGCTCAGGGCCAGCGTGAACTACAAAGCAAGACCCTGTCTCAAAAAAAAAAGGAGACAGGGCTGGAGGGTTAGCTCAAGAGCTTCCGGCCCCTGCCTCGCAAGCGCAAGGTCCTGAGTTCGATCCCTGGTAACCACATACAATGTTGGGCAGCGTGGAGACTCATGCCCACCGACAATTGCAATCAATACCACATACCACAGTGCAAACTTGTTCCCTGCTGATCTCACAGGCTAAGCCTGCCTAACACAGATGCCAAAAGAACATGATTGTGCGGCCTTGGGAGTCTGAAACAGGAAGATCAGCAGGCATGGGGGAAAGAATTGTTTTTTCAACTGAAAGCTGATAGGCAGTTGCAACCCTGGGAAGCCTCGGGAGGGTTCAACTCACTGACAACCACCCAGGTTACCATCAGTGCACGACAGAGCATACTTTGTTCTCAAACAAATGGTCACCTGCTCCCTCAAGTTCTTGCAAACTGAAGAAAGAGTTAAGCAAATAGGATCCTCTGACAGCTAACTGCTTCTCTGCACCTAAGGCTCCCGTTTCTGCAAAGGGTGCTTTGTATGTATGGTACAAGTCCCCAGAGACCAGCCATCTGTATGCAGAGAAAGTTGACCGGCTTTACTCAGTGAGTTACCAGAGGAGATGAGCAGCACTGTCATTGGCCACCTTTTTAGGAAAGAAAGGTGATGCTTAGTGAGCTGAGTGGGGAGAACAAGTCAGGGTACAACTGGATGACAGGAGGCCCTGAAACACAGGGGCTTGTGAATGAGTTGCCACTGAAGTCAGATGTGTGCCTGCATCGGCTCTCACTTGGCGTTCCTCCGGAAGACGGAGCGGCGTGCTCCCACTTGGAGCACACACCTAGGCCAACACAGGACACCACAGTTTCTGAGCTGGACCTGAGCAGCGACAGCACAGGCTATGAAACTGCTACACCCCTCCCTCTCATGCTGAGAAGTAGACCTGGGACCTCCTCACACAGCTACACCCCCTGCTCCCTTACCTTTCTTTTTTTTGCAGTACCAGGTATTGAACTCAGGCCCTTGTGCGTCCAAGGTTGGCACGGTACCACCTGAGCTAAATGCCTGACCCTTCTCTTCTTACACTCTGAGGCAGGGCCTCCGAAATCACTAAGCTGCCCAGGGTGGGCTTGGACTCACAATCCTTTGTCTTTCTTTCCCTCACAGCCCTGGGATTATAGGTGTGCACCACCATGCCCAGCTGGCTGACTGGCTTCAACTGGGACCCGCCACTGGATACACGCTATGAGGTCATGTCGGGCCAAAGTCTGGTCCTCAGGTTTTGCAGATTTGGAAACACGATTTCACCAGTTCACCATGAGGTAAGTGGACCCTAGGACAATGACGCATGCTCAACCAAACTCATGAAAGGCTGATTCGTGAACCAGAGTGCCAGCTTATTAATTTATAATGAGAAACATTAACTGCCAGGCAGACCCAAATACTTGTGTCAGCTGGTCAGCACCTTCTCTCTAGGAAAGCCCAGTTGGGAAAGAGACTTGCTAAGTACACAGCTAGAATAAAGGGAGTAAGATCAATTTAAGAGCCACTGTCATCCTAGCTAAGGGGACGATACCACTACTAACCGGATACATTTGCCAAGTTGAAGAACATGTTCCTCATGGAGAGTACTCTCCTTACAGAGCACCCTTCCACTCATACAGCTCTTCACGAGACCATGGCCATCTTTACATAGCTCAGTTATATTTTAGGGTGGGCAAGAGAGGCACGGCTCACAAATAAGCCCGAAGCATGCCAGTTTCCAGACAGAAACACAACATTTAGGTTGACAGGAACTTTAAACAGTGCCTAGTTCAGTAGGAACTGCCCTCAGCAGCGAAGGGCTTTACCTGTGGGCAGGCACTGAGCAGCGGCAGGACCCAAACACACACAAACGTACCCGATCACACAGCACCCCAAACAGCAGCATGCTGCCCACCACTGCCACAGCACAGAACACAGACCCGAACCTCCCCCCACATAGATGGTGTCCACGTACCCCCTCTCGGGACTCGGACGCACTCACGTTTCCGAGCCTGCGCCTCAAACTGTGACAGGTTCTGCCGGGTGGCCGGCCTCACGTCCACTTTTTCCCCATTGAGAACTTTGCCTGGCAAGAGCTCCAGCAATTTGTGGACGGAGTTTTCAGAGGCTACCACCACCTCAGCATACCTTGAGGGAGGAAAAGTAAAGATGAGTGGAAGTTATTAGAGATGAGAGGAGAGCACAGACTTTCATTTAAGCAAAGACTAGCCCGACGAAGACACTCACTGAACACACACACACACACACACACACACACACACGTGTGCACGCACGCACACCCATCAATAACAAAAAGGTGCCAGCCTATAATCTGGGGGCAGGGATTGAAAATCAGAAATCTTGCTGGGCACAGTGGTGCACACCTGGAATCCCAGCTACTTGTGGGATGAAGTAGGAGGATCTCAAGTTCAAGGTCACTCTGAGCAACTTAGCAAGACCCTGTCTCAAAACAAAACAAAAAAACCAGAAAGGGCTGGGGATGTAGCTCACTAGGTACACTGTCCCTGGGCCTGGTACCCATTACTGGCAATAAATTAACAAAAACAAAAGAAGTAAGAAACACCCAACACTCCAACACTCCCAGCACTGTCCTCCCTCAACAGCAGATGCGCTGCTACAACATAGCTGGGTCCCCACCCTAAGGCAGTTTACTGCAACCATTGCAGAAGCTGGGCCAAGGGCTAGAGGGGTCAAATGCAGGCCCAGAACAGGGACAGATCTGCTCCCCTGCTCGGTTCGCAGAGGAAGGGGCTTCCCGAACCCAGGCCTCACCCTTTAGACTGGCCATTTGCACGATTTTCTGCGAATTTCAACTCCACCACATCATAGACTCCTATAGAGCGAATAACCTGGATCAGCTGCTGGTCTGTGGTCCACTGAGGCCGGCAAGATGGAAAAGGGAGAAGGTCAAGAGCTACACACCCCTCCCACCCACCCAGAAGAAAGTCTCAAACCTGCCCCCAACCTAGGCTTGGAGTCACACCTGTGGCCTCCCCCAAAAAACCAAAAATGTCCAGCAATACTTCAGACAGTACAGGCCTTTCCTACTGTCCTCACCCACACAGACGTCCAGACCACCCTCAATCTCTACCTTTAGGGTTAGCGCCTGTTTTAACTATGCCTGCCATTTGGGCTGGTGGGCCATCAGTTCAGATACTGGTTGCTAACAATGTTTAATTACAGATCAGACAGGTTAGAGCTGACCATCGCCAGAACATTCTTCTCAGCACATAGATTACCACCAGCCCCCAGAAAACACACCACAGCGACTTCTGCAAGTCACCGCCTGCCCCAGTGTGCTAGAGCTACCGGGGCTTTGATTCCCATCATCCACCATGACAACAGGACCGCCGAATGGCCACCCAGAGTGCAAGGCACTCACTCTGAAAGCTCGTCCCACAGAGGACCCTACTAGATGTAAAGCCCCAGGGTCAGGGGCAGTAAGAGACGGCAGAAAGAGCAACTACCCACTTAATCATTGCTTTCTTCGGCACCAGTGTGTCCTCAGGATAGTTCTCTTTCAGAGATCAATCCAACCTGATCCCAGGAAAAAGAAATCCAACCCCATCAGGGCACAAAGTCGTGCAGCAGCAGTCTGTGACAATGCCGTCACCTCCCAGGGTCCGCCCTCCAGCCACCAAGCCTTCCGGTTGGCTGTGCTCACCCAGGAGAAGCTGCCCACGTAGACGGCTGCTCGCCTGCTGCGCAGGCCGCTGTACGTGTACAGGATTGCGGGAGTCTTGTTGTTGGGCTTGGGAGAGGGCTCTTGGCGGACAGGCGGCGGTGGCTCAGTGCTGCTGCTTCTGTCATCTGAGGGCTGTGAGGTCGCCGTCAGCACATCATCGTACAGGTCAATCTGATCTGTGTTGTTGAACTCTGGGTCCTACAACATGAGGGTGGGCAGAGGAGGTTTGCAAACCCTTCATTTTGTTCTGTTTCACTCTGATATATTTAGAAAGCACAGGTAAGTACTTTGTAAAACAAGGTATGCAACTTCCTTGTCCTGTCCTAGGAAACCATTTGAAACTTAGCTGCCTGTGTAGGTCTTTCCAGACCTCCTGAGTGTGAAGGACATTTTGGGCAAGAAGCCGACTCAGGATAGCGAGATGCCCGTGCCACCGTCCTCAGAGAAGCCAGCCTCTCACTATCACATCTAAGGGAGACACTTGCAGCATCTCAGTTTCCCAAACGGCGTTAGGCCACACTGTTCTCTTCAATAGGAAATTCAGTTTATTTAGAAATACAAAGCAAGTGAACCATGTTGAAGTGGGTACCAACCCCCCCAAAAAAACAGACCGGGAGTTCATGGCTTAAATCCCTCCCTCAAGCTCATGACGTCAACCCCAGCCTTCTATTACTATTAAAGCAAGCAGGGATGGGGACGTGGCTCAGCAGCAGAGTGCTAGCCGAGAATGCACAGGTCCTGCACAGGTCTGGTCCGCAGCACTGTTTAAAGTACCTGAGCTCCAGACTGAACACTATCTGCTTGTTCATGGAGCAGGCAGGGTGATGTGCCCTACGGCCTGGATAGACAGAACTCAAAATTACTTGGTCCTAGCCAGTGAGTGGTCTAACTCTAAAGGACACTGCAGTCAGCACTCTCCCTTATGGTTGTACAACCACAGATCCAACCAACTATGGATCAAAAATATTTTTTTTTTCCCTTTTGAGACAGGGTCTCGCTTTGCAGTTCAGGCTGGCCCTGAGCTCACTATATAGCTCAGTCAAGCCTCGAACTCAGCAATCCTCCTGCCTCTGCCTCCCGAGTGCTGGGATTACAGGTGTGAGCCACCATGCCCGGCACTGTGCTATGTGGTATTGATTGCTGGTGGGCATGAGTCTCCACGCTCAGCATTGTATGTGGCTTCCGGGGATCGAACTCAGGGCCTTGCGCTTGCGAGGCAGGCACCGGAACCACTGAGCTAACCCTCCGGCCCAAGATCAAAAATATTTTAAAAATTAGGTAGTAGAACAGTGCCGGGCGTGGTGGCTCACGCCTGTAATCCCAGCACTCGGGAGGCAGAGACAGGAGGATTGCTGAGTTTGAAGCTTGCCTGGGCTACATAGAGAGCTCAGAGCCAGCCTGAACTACAAAGTGAGACCCTGTCTCAAAAAAAAAAAAAAAATTAGGTAGTAGAGTGATAAATAACACAAACACATAGTATAGCTACACAGCACTTTCACTGCATTTGGTACAAGTAATGTACAGATGACATAAAGTACCCAGAAAAACGTTTGCAGGTTATGTGCAAATTTTACATCATTTTGTATAAGGAACCTAAGCACGTGAAGGTTTCAGTATGGGGGAGGCCCTGGGAGCAGCCCCTTGAGTTTCTTACACAAAGATCTTAAAACAAGGGTTTTCAAATAAAACTTAAAGGGAGTAAGGATACACACTTGAATATTCAGTAGAACTAAACTGGGGTTCCTTTTATGTAGTACCCCATTCAGAAATGTGTCTAAAGTTCTAACAAAAAACGGTCACTAAAAACTTGACTGGTGGGCTGGAGGGTTATCTCAGAGGTTCCAGCGCCTGCCTCGCAAGCGCAAGGTGCTGAGTTCGATCCCCGGAAACCACATACAATGCTGGGCGTGGAGACTCACACCCACCGGCAATCAATACCACATACCACAGTGCCAGGCGTGGTGGCTCACGCCTGTCATCCCAGCACTCGGGAGGCAGAGACAGGAGGATTGCTGAGTTTGAGGCTTGCCTGGGCTCCATAATGAGCTGAGGGCCAGCCTGAACTATAAAGCAAGACCCTGTCTCAAAAAAAAAAAAAAAAAAAAAAAAAAAAACCTGACTGGTGAGGCCTGAGATTTAGCTCAGTGGTTCCGCTGCCTGCCTAGCAAGTGCAAGGTCCCTGGTTCGATCCCTGTAACCACAAACAATATAAGATATGATATGATATGATATCGGGCGTGGTGGCTCACGCCCACCAGCAATCAGTACCACACCCCCACAATGCTGGGCGTGCTGGCTCATGCCTGTCATCCCAGCACTCAGGAGGCAGAGGCAGGAGGATTGCTGAGTTCGAGGCTTGACTGAGCTATATAGTGAGCTCAGGGCCAGCCTGAACTACAAAGCAAGACCCTGTCTCAAAAAAAAAAAAAAAAAAAAAAAAAAACTTGACTGGTGAGGCCTGAGATTTAGCTCAGTGGTTCCGCTGCCTGCCTAGCAAGTGCAAGGTCCCTGGTTCGATCCCTGTAACCACAAACAATATAAGATACGATATGATATGATATCGGGCGTGGAAGCTCACGCCCACCAGCAATCAGTACCACACCCCCACAATGCTGGACGTGCTGGCTCATGCCTGTCATCCCAGCACTCGGGAGGCAGAGGCAGGAGGATTGCTGAGTTCGAGGCTTGACTGAGCTATATAGTGAGCTCAGGGCCAGCCTGAACTACAAAGCGAGACCCTATCTCAAAAAAACCCCAAAAACCAAACAAACAAAAAACCCCACAAAACTGACTGGTGAACTAATGTGCAGACTGGACAGCACAGAGGCCAAATGTGTTACCAAGAAATACAATAGTAAGATAGCCAACCTACTCTCCAAGGTCCCTTAATGAAGAGGACAGACCCGGTCCCAGAAGGCTTGAGTTTATGGAGTACCACTTCAGAAACAAAGGACTACGTGAGTGAGAACTATAACAAGATTCAACTGATATGTGGGGCAAAAAGCCTCAAATCAGTGTCTGGTGGAGGCCTCCAGAGGACTGCACTGAAATAAATGGAGCCGCAAGCCACTTCCGGGCCTCAATCTGTTAGCGCCACAGCTCATGCAGGTAACATTCTACATCTGGTTTACCGGTTTTAGTGTAATCTGGTTTACTAAATAAAGCCAGGTAACACTGAGGCCTCTAATTGCCAAAGCAGTAACTCATTCAGCAGTGGGTTAGGTTAGAATGAAGCCTAATTCTACAAGTTAAATAAAAAACATTCAGCATGCAGTGATGTTAAGTTTTACTCCAGAAAAATTAATCAGGAAATACAGTTTTAACGATTGACTATCTCAGAAAAAGTTTTGTGTTTAATAGCAAAGAAATACAAGATTGTGTCATGAAGACTCTTAATTTAAAAAGATTTCCTCACCAATATGTTCAACATCCCTACCACTAAGTTTTGAGTTTATTTTTTCCTCAAAGTGACCAACTAGATCCTATTGCTTCTTTTCATTATAGCCAATGATCAAGGTTTTCTGGGTTCTTCAAAACTACCTCCGGCCCCACCCTGGGCCCCACCAGTCACTGCTCCTCTACTGCACTGTGACTCAGTCACAGCCAACCTCACCAACCTGGGCTGGAACCTGTTTTAAGTACAGGATCTGTTCTCCCTCCTTTATCTCACCTGTCCTGGCAAACATAAGTAACTCAATAAGTACTTGCTGAGGGAAGAAAGAGAAATAGGCATGCAGCACAAGCCCTTCTCAGTGTGAGAAGCAACAAAGAAAAAACATTCAACAGCTGGTTGGGGTAGCACAGCACTTGGGAGGTGGAGGCAGGAGGTCACCCTGAGTTGGAAGCCAGCCAGTGAGTTCAAGATCAGTCCACGTGAGACCCCGTCTCAAACAAACAAACAAAAAATCACTTTTCTGACATTCAACAAAGTATCAACTCTTTTTCGTCTTTCCAGTTTTTCTCCCAGCCAGCCCCAAAGAGCAGCTGTGAATCACAGGTCTCCTGACCTAACAGAATAAAGCAGTTCTGTGGAAGAGGCTTCCTCGCACATACTGCCGACACTAGGGAGTGGAAACCGTAAGCTCCGTCTATGAGCTGTGAGTTCTCTGTGGGACTGAGGTGCGAGCGAGGGGTTTCCATCATAGGCCAGCTTGGGGCAAATCAGTAACATCTTTATGACATTCTGAAAAACAGTATGTGCTGCTGCCTGTATCTAAACCAGCTGACCGCAGTATCCAGAGTTTTTACTTTTCTTTAGAGGCTTCCATATCACACTAAAACCAGTTTTGCCAAATTAACTCACTGGGGAAAGAGTGCCTCTTTCTCCACTTTCTCTGCAACACAGAACATTTAAAACCTGTTCTTTCTCCGAGATGCCCAGTCTTAAACAGTACCTGGTGGTCATGACTAGTACAGTATATATATATTTTTGGTGTTAGGCCCATAGAAAAGCCGTTTGGTAACTGAAGACATCAGAGAACGAGATTACTGCGACCAGTAGCTTTTGATGAAGAAGTGACCCCTGGAGAAAGCCCACGTCTGATCTACAAGTGACACTGCTTAAAATATAATTAAGTCATTTTCTCAGACCAAACACGGCCTGTGGTCAGTGCCTCACTCTGCCGACCCCCAAGAGTGAGTCACCAGCAGTGAACAACACACGTTAAGGGATCCAGGGGGAAAGTTTTTAATTAATAATATACACCGAGGGAGCCTCCTCTTGTTAAAAAAAACAAACTCACAATTTACAAAGGCATCAAAATCTGACTCGAGGAACTGTGTGACAGTTTCACAACAAATTAACATTAACTTTTCTCTTTTAGCCACAGTTTAGCTTGTTTGACATTTAAAAAAATTCCTCATGTATTTAAAATAACAAATAGCCATATGCAGATGACTGTACAGTTTAGCAGGAGACAAGGGAGAACTGCTTTTAAAAAGTATAACCAGAGAGCCAGGGGTTCCAGCGTCTGCCTCACAAGTGCAAGGTCCCAAGTTTGATCCCATACCACAACGCCAGGCATGGTGGCGCATGTCCGTGAGCCCAGCCATCAGTACCACATCACAGTGCCACATGAGAGAGGTGGCTCACGCCTATAATCCCAGCACTCGGGAGGCAGAGGCAGGAGGAACTGCTTTGAGTTTGAGGCCACCCTGAACTACAAAGTGAGAGCTGTTCTTAACAAAGAAAGAAAAAAAGAAAAGCAAGAAAGAAGAAGGAAGGAAGGAAGGAAGGAAGGAAGGAAGGAAGGAAGGAAGGAAGGAAGGAAGGAAGGAGGGAGAAAAGTATAGCCAGAGCACCAAGGTGGATCAGTGGTGGAGCTTGGGCTTAACATGTGCAAGGCTGTGAATTCAATTTCCAGCACCAAAAAAGGGACTAACTAGCAGAGATGTACAATGGTACAAGGTCATTACTACTCTACTCCAGTGTTGCTTTAAGTCTCAATATTTACAAGTCAAATACTTATATCTTTTTTTTTTTTTTTTTTTTTTGAGACAGGGTCTCGCTTTGTAGTTCAGGCTGGCCCTGAGCTCACTATGTAGCCCAGGCAAGCCTCGAACTCAGCAATCTTCCCGCCTCTGCCTCCCGAGTATGACAGGCGTGAGCCACCATGCCCGGCTTATATCTTATATTTTTTAAAATGTAATCTTAAGCCAATTGGAGGGAAGAAAAAGAAAAGACATGTCTGAGTCTCCTTTGATGCATCAAATCAAAGTCAGGGTCCAATCGAGGAACTCTCCTCTAGTCCATCCTTTCCACACTCTTTCCAGATCTTTACGTGCACCCACTGGAAGACGCAATGGGAAGAACTAGCTTGCCCAAGCAGAATGGTGCTGGAAATAACCCAGGTAACATATTAGTAAGTTTTAAATTCAGACTTTGGAACATTCTTGAGATTTGATCTCACCATCACAGAACTGAATTTCATAAATTTATTATTTGAGGAAAAACCTTTGCATGATGTTCTCAGATGCAGTAAAAATAGAGGGGCATCAAAAAATACCACCCAGACTCTGATTGGGTCCATGCCTGAGATTCTGTGAGTTTGTACCCTCTCCAAAAACAAGATTCATCAGTAAAACTTATTATACCAAAATGCCTATGGAGTTCTCAAGAGAAAATTCAAGCTACTTTGGTTTTAGAAAACAACTATAATGGGAGACTAAACTAAATGTATAGTATCTCTGACTCTGTGTCTTTGCACTTTATGTGGGGGGCACACTATCTTCTCTTAACTGCAGTCTCGGAGAACAGTAACCAAAGCTATCAACACTGTCCTCAAGAACGCCTTAACAAAATTAATTCTCATTTTTAACAAGTGTGGTTTGTCTTTGATGCTACTGACATTTCAACTTTAGGATCTTGGGGGAGCAAATTCCACAGGTTGATTCACCGTTCTATTGCAACTTGATTTTTATTTGCTCTTAAATCAACCCTTTAAAATTAAGCCTGAAGGTTCAATTTAATATAAAGCCGAACGGTCAGTAGTCTGTACTCTCCGCTAGGGGGAATTTTTTAGATGCCAAAGAGAAATTTTCAGACCTGAACAGACAGATGACTGTTCAAGCCCCGAACTGGCAGAGCCTGAAACCACTGCAAGTCGCTGGAAGTGACCGAGGAGACAGTCCAAGGCTCTCCCTGAGCCCTCACCTGGTTGAACTCCTCGTCGGCGTAGATATCGATGAGGTCCACTCCTTCTGACATGGCTTAGAAAGGACGATCTCGCGCCCACAGAAGGGACAAAGTAAGAGAGACGCCACTGCAGTGTTCAGAGAGGGCGACGATGAGAAGGCAGGAGGGCCCCGGGCCGCTGGGAGACCGGGGCCGCCAGTCTCGCGCCCCGAAGCCGCAGTTCTGGCCAGTCCCCGCCCGTCCCGCCCGCCCCGGCTCGCGCCGCCAGGCCCCGGGCTCGCGGAGCTCGCGGCCCATCACCCGCGGGCCCGGGCGGCCGAGCAGGCATGGCGCAGGCCTCGCGCCCGGGGCGCTCTGGCCGGGGGACGCCGCGCCGCAGCCCGCACCCCGACCCGCCGCGACTACTCGCGCCCCGCCGCCCGGTTTCCGCTCCCGCAGGCCCAGCGCTCGCACCCGGCCAGGCCTCCCACCCGCTCCCTTAGCTCGGGCCGGCGCCCTCGCTCCTCCCTCGAGGGCTCGCCCCGCCCGCCGTCCCGGGCGTCCTGAGCTCAACCGACTCCCTCCCCGCCTCGGCGCCAGACCCGACACTTCATCCGGCTCCGCCGGCCCCAGCCGCGCGCCCCCGTTACCGGGAATATGGCGGCGGCGGCGAGTCCGGACTAGGCCCGAAGCGCGCGAACCGCTCTCCGCCCAGGCCCCGCCCCTGCCGGTGGCGTCATGCGCACGGCTACTTCCGGCGCACGTAGACACGCACTGAAGCTCCTTCCGGCTCAGGCCGCCGCCGAGGGAGTACCGGAAGTAGCTGTCGAGCGCTCTTCCGGTGCGGCGGAGAAATGGCGGTGCTTATGGCGTTGCCGGCGTTGTCGCAGGTAAGGGGGCGGAGGATCTGGGGCTTGTGACAGGCAGCCACGGTCTGGGCTTCGTCTTCCTCCGTGGTTACCGCGAGGAGGAGGCCTCACTTGCCAGAAGTTCAGGGTTAGGTCAGTCCCGAGGGGAGAACGGCCCCGAGGTCGGACTTATATGGCTGAGTGAGTGGTCGGCAAGGGGCGGGACCAGGCAGTCAGTACGAATCCCCTCTTCCTTGTTTTAGGTCTCCAGAACCTTTCGTGATGTCGCGTAAGGCTTCTGAGTTCTTTATTCAAAGTCACAGGCATTTATCGCTATAAACTTCCCTCTTGGTACTGTTTGGTTGTATCTCAATTTGTTTTACGTTATATTTTAGTTTGCCTCAGGGTAAGATCTCTTCTTGACCTTTTGCGCAGTTCATCACCAGAGATTTGTGAATTTCCCTGTTTTCTTTCCGCTGTTGATTTCCAGCTTTATTCCATGTGGTTGGAAAAGACGATTTGTAGTCTTAAATTTGAGATAGAACTTGTGATCGACCCGCGGAACGTTCTGCGTGCGTCTGAGAAGGCGCGGAGTTGGTGGAACGCTATGCCTTTCTGTTGGCTTCATTTGATTGCAGTATTGTTCGTGTCCTCTGTTTCCTTGTTGTCCCGCTGTCCGGGTGTTCAAAATCTACAATTAGGGCCGGAGGGTTAGCTCAGTGGTTCCGGCGCCTGCCTCGCAAGCGCAAGGCCCTGAGTTCGATCCCCGGTAACCACATATAATGCTGGGCGTGGAGACACGCCCACCAACAATCAACGCCGCATACCACAATGCCGGATGTGGTGGCTCACGCCTGTCATCCCAGCACTCGGGAGGCAGAGACAGGAGGATTGCTGAGTTCGCGGCGGCTTGCCTGGGCTACATAGTGAGCTCAGGGCCAGCCTGAACTACAAAGCGAGACCCTGTCTCAAAAGCAAAAAAAAAAAAAAAAAACTACAATTATGTGTTGCTGTTTTCAGACTTCGATTCGGTTATTATGTGCTTCATCTATTTAGGTGCTCTAATGTTTGGTGCATATGTGTTTATAATTATGGTGTCTTTCTGGTGAATTAATCCTGTTCTTATGTAATTGTCTAGTGTAATAACCTTAACTTGAGTTTCATTTTAAAATATTTTTTTCTGTGCTGGGGATTTAGCTCAGTGGTTCCAGCGTCTGCCTCGCAAGCTCAAGGTCCCAAGTTTGATCCCCAGCAACCACATACAACAATACTGGGTATGGTGGCTCACACCTGTAATCCCAGTGCTGGAAAGGCAGAGGCAGGAGGATTGCTATGAGTTGGAGATTAGTCTGGGCTACATAATGAGCTCAGGGCTAGCCTGAACTACAAAGCGAGACCCTGTCTCAAAAAAATAATTTTTTTTTCTGCCATCCCTTTGCTCTTTTGGATACCATTTGCGTAGAGTGTCATTTTCCATCCTTTCACTTTCAGCCTCTGTGTCCTTAAAATGAGTCGCGTAGACTATATATAGTTGGAGCTTGGTTTTGTTTTTTTTTTTTTTGCTTTTTGGAGACAGGGTCTCGCTTTGTAGTTCAGGCTGGCCCTGAGCTCACTATGGTGCCCAGGCAAGCCGCCGCGAACTCAGCAATCCTCCCGTCTCTGCCTCCCGAGTGCTGGGATGACAGGCGTGAGCCACCACGCC
>PVIC010043543.1:0-15012 GCA_004025085.1 Thryonomys swinderianus
GGAGGACAGACGGGGGAGGACAGACGGGGGAGGACAGACGGGGGAGGACAGACGGGGGAGGACAGACGGGGAGGACAGACGGGGGGAGGCCGCCGCCCTACAGCACCCGTGCGGGAGGCTCCGGAGGGCTCTAGGCGGAGTGCGTGTGGGGGACACGTCTGGTTCGACGGCTCCGTCAGACTCCCTTGGGCTGGGCCCCGCGCCGTGCGGGGGATGCGGAGGCAGGCGTTCCTGCGAGCCGCCCAAGTGGGGTGCAGCGCGCACCCCGCCCCAGCAACCGGATCCTGATGTGAGGTCAGGCGGCAGAGACGGACGCAGGGCTCCCGTGCGGAGCGGAGCAGAGGGTGCCCCCCAGCGCCCCCTCCGGAAGGGGCCCTAGACCGGCGTCCTCCTGTGGGTGTGCGGAGCCGCGGCTGAGGCCCGAGCCGGACGCCCTGTCTGTTCCGCCTCCGTCGAAGAATCCGCGGGGAGCGGCTCGCCCGGGTCAGGTCGGCGCCTCCGCCCGGCGGTGGCTCCGCTCGCTGCGCGTTGGCTGCCGGCCGGACGGTGGTGAGGGCTCCCGGCGGAGAGAGGGGGGGCTGGCGAGAGAGAGGACGCCGCGGGCCGAGGTGCGGGCTCTGGTCGCCCCCCGTCGCCCCCCGTCGCCCCCCGTCGCCCCCCGTCGCCCCCCGTCGCCCCCCGCGCAGCACAAAAGCGAGTCAAGGCAGCCACACCCGCGTCTGGTTCGCGTCGGGCAGTTTCGGGCCCGAGTGGAGCCGCCTGCCCTTGAGCCTGTGCGCGGAGACGCGCCGATCCGCGCCTTGCACGGCCGGCCTCGGGGTCCCGGGGGAAACGGCCCCGCACGCGGCCGGAGCTCGGGGCCAAGGCGTCGGCAGGAGCCGGAGCGGCCGGAGTCGAGCCACACGGGCTGGGCCTGGGATCGGGCGGAGGACAGCGCCGCGCCGGTGAGATGACAGGGAAGACGCTTCAACTGGAAACAGGACCGTGAATATCCATTCATGATGCTTTCTTTCGTGTTACTTCCCATTTTTTCACACGCTTAAGAAGCCTTTGACACCCAGAGGCCAGTTAAATGTGCATCGTGCCCGGGGCCCTCCTTTCAAAACTACACAAGGAGTGGTTAACGATACGCTACATGTTTAAATTAAAACAATCACGGTAACTGGCCTTTGCTGTTGATTCCCCTCGTTCCGTCCTCCGCTTCAAACACACCTCGCCTCTTTCTAAAGCACTTCCGAAGGTCATCTCTCGTGAGTGTGTTTAAGACAGGCGAGGAAAGGCTCTTGCAGACGTCCCGCCTGGTGCCGTGCAGGGGACAGACAGGCTCGTGAGCACAGGATGCCTTGTCCCCACCCGGCTTCCTCATCAGATCTGGGGCTGAGTTCTGATCTTCCTCAAAGTCGAAATGACCAAGAAAGGGAAACGTTCTGAATCTATTCGGGACCCCGAGGCAGCCATAGCAGAGCAACTAATGATAAGAACAGTGAGATCAGTGTGTTCAAAGTGGGAGGGCTTGAGAGGCATTAGTGACAAAGTGTCTTTTAACTAAACACTCACTGTACTTTTTATCACACTGAATGGATCTACATCTACATCTACAACTATATCTGTCCCTGTATCTGCATTTGCATTTGTTTCTATATACTCCACACTTTATGTTGGTGATGATACAGTAAGACTTGGCCTTTATTATTGTCCCCATTGGGGTCAATCTTTCCCCAAAATTATTCCTGAGCAAATCCAGCCTCATTGGCCTGCTCTAGTCCTTTGTTACCTGCATGCCAGGCTATCTGTTGTGGGCCACATTTCCACAGACCTGTTCTGCGTCCTGTTACACTATATACCATCCTAGTGCTGTGCTCTCTGATTCGGATATTTTTATGTTTTGTTGGCAACCACCATCATAGCTCTTCAGTTTGAGACATGCTTGAAGCTCTTTTTAGATTTTCAAGTAAATTTTAAAACCATTTCTATCAATTATACAAAAATATTGTTAGGATTGGATACTATTAGTATAATAAACCATCATATTAGTTTGGGAAATATTGACTATTCAATAACATTTAATCCTGTCAAAATGTGTTTATTGATATGCTGCATATCCTATTTCATCTTCCAATTAAGTTCTGTAGTTTTTTTCTCATGGTGTTGCAAAGTTTTTAATTCCAGGTATTTTGTGGGTGTTTTTCTTTTTGTAAATGAGAAATTTTCTGGTTTTTTTTTATGGTCTTCTAATTGTCGATAGAGAGGAAATCTATTGATTAATGCAACTTACAAAAGCAGTCATGTCTAAGATTATTTTTGAATTTTAAAGATATAAAGTCATATGCAAAGAGTAATGATTTATCACCCTGCTTATAATAAGAATTTTACATATACTGGCATTAGCAAGTTTTATAATTTTCTGTGCTGTTTCTATGGCATTCTTCATTCTCTGCAGTGTTGCTAGTGTTTGTCACTGTAATTTACAGGATAGCGAGAAATAAGCCATCAAAAATTGGTAATTAGATTTACAGATCTAATTACAAGTTATATTGGGCAAAAATCTGAAATACTAGCTGTATTTCATCCGCCTCACTTTTTTCAACCTAGAACTTTGTTTCTTCTTAGTTACTTGGTGTCATTGGGACTCAGAATTTCCAAGAATTACTGCATGCAATGTTGTGCTTTTTAGTGAATTGAGGACTATCTTTAACTTTTATGATCAGCATTTTTCCAAAATGAGTCACTGGAACTTTGATGAAGAATTTTGTAAAGAATTATAAATGTCATGGTGAAGTTTGCAACATATGAAATGAAAACTGAGGGATATTTTCAAAATGAGTCTTTATAGTTCAGACAAGGAAATGATTGCTTTTGGGAACCTGTTTCCAGGACAAGCCTGATGGGTCAGTATCATGGACAGACTGGCTGGCCAATCGGGTACTCTGTAACAACTGGCTGTTCTTGGATTAACACCTTTCTATATTCTAGGGATTTTATAGAAAAAGTTTTGTGATCACCCTACCTCTGTAATAACCCCTTTCCTTCTGTGATGTTTAGCTTTCTTTTTTCATCTTTTGTGTGCCTTCTGGTCCATCTCTTCATTTCACATTCTCCTTTCCCATGTCTCCAGCAAACACTTCACACGTAGTTCCAGAGATGCCCAGCCTTGGTCCTGCAGTTTTGCTGAGCTTGGGTGCTGGGTATGAAACGTACTTGTCCATTAATCATTGTGGTTTCCTGTTCAGAGTATTAATATGATGAGAACAAGAAGTATGTTTTTAAAGCATGTATGGAATCAGTTGGCAGATGTC
This sequence comes from Thryonomys swinderianus, assembly GCA_004025085.1. NCBI lineage: Eukaryota > Metazoa > Chordata > Mammalia > Rodentia > Thryonomyidae > Thryonomys > Thryonomys swinderianus. Next base: position 3,297 of record PVIC010043543.1, read on the forward strand.
CCACATTCAACAAACCTACATTCTTCTAAGAATAGTTCCACACAAAGACCAAGCACGGGTAATGTGCGGCTGTCTCCAGTAGACTGCAACTCATAGCTTCAGAGGGTGCAAGCTGCGCTCTGTTGTAGTTCAGAGGGAGGAGAGGTAGGTGGGAGTGAAAGGAGTCTGGAAGACCTCATGGAAGGGACAGTAGAGCTTGGGTTCAAAACGCAGGCAAGAGCTCAGTTCACTAATGAAGGGGAGATGTTTTAGTATGAGCATTACTTTTATCAAAGCTGTGGCATGTGAACCTACCATGGAGATATTTGAAGATCAAGAAGATCCCAACAACCGAAAGAATGCAGCTCATGTGGACCAATATTAAAGCAGGTTGAATAAACTTGGCCCAGACAAGCTATCAAGGACCATGAACTTAAGGGAACCATTTCAGATGCAAAGTCTATGATCACTCTAGCAGAGCATGCTGTGCCCGGATACTTGGTCGTTGTTCTGGGTGTTTCCATGACGGTGTTTCTGCACCTTCAGATTAGCACTGAGGTTGATATACCAAATAGAGCAGACTGCTCTGTCCATGCAGATGGGCCTTGAGCAATCAATTGAAAATAAATAGACTGCAAAGGTTGACCTTTATCCTTCTCAGTGTGGAGAATCCCTGGAGTCTAACTGCTCTCCAGCTGGGACATCTGCCACTTCCTGTCTTTGGAACTGAGCTGAAATATAGGTTGTGCCTGAGGGTCTGTGAGCCTTTGCTATGGCTCCATATGACCCACTCTCCCACGTGATGTGCATTCAGAAAGGAATGGATCCTGGGACATCAGACCCAGCCATGGATAGAAGTGGTGTTTACCAGTGCCCCAGCTTGCCAGCTCACCCTGCATGCCTTGGAACTTATCAGCTCCATTCTCCTGGGAACAACACTTTATATAGTGGTACCTCAGTTCATGTATTAATTTGTTCTATGATTCTGGAGAAGATGCCACCTTCATGTTCATGCAGGGAAGATGGCTGCCATCCTGTTCATCACCCACTGCAGTTTGCAAATGGAAGCAAGATTTTGCCACGCAAAGTGTTCAGGAACAGAGTCATCCATGAACCAAAGCATTACTATACTAGCATTTTCTCTGTCTCCTATTGGTTCTGTATATCTAAAGGACCTGACTAATATAGAACCTACCATTATATTCTTCTCTTTCGAGGGAGAGGACATAGGAAAAAGTCTCTCTTTATATGCAAATCTTCAGGCTACACATTAGCCTCCTAGAGATCATAGTCTAGTGATAGTGGGGTAAAAGAGCGAGAGAAAATGCTCTACCTCATACAGAGAAGATACATCCAAGAAATATTTTATGTAGTACTTGGTAACATTATGTTAGATTCCCTGACTTTTCTTAAAATAATCCTTTCTATTATAAAATGCAAGGCGGATATTCACATGAGTAGATTTAATTTGAAGTTTCATAAAGAAGCTGTAGAGTTAATGTTTCCAGTTATCATTACAACCATTCTTTCTCCATTACAAAAACCTACAGTTGAAACATTTACAAAAATCGAAATGGCAATATGTCTCTTTTGCATCATAACTGGTGTAAGTGGCCCATTACTGCTTCAATCAAAATTAGTTGTGCATTTCAGATGCACTGCCTGAAGTAATTATAGAATTTAAGGAACGGTCTTAGGAGTCTGCACCTGTGCTCCTCTTTCCTAAAGAAAACTGTGCAAATTCTTACAGGGCCCTTCACTTTCTCTGTGGTCTCTTCCTGTTAGGAAGGTCGGAAGGTGCTGGCCTAGACTCAGTCTCTGACAAGACTCTCGTTCAGCTGATCCCTATTTATGAAGTTACGTTTCACTTCAGTGCTGGTTGTTAGAGTAGATACGTTTATTGCTGGTTGATTTCTCAATAGCAGCCATTCTTTGTGGAGTTAGATGAAATTTCATGTTGTTTTCATCTGCATCTCTCGAATGACCAGTGATGTTGAACACTTCTTCATATGCTTCTTGGCTGCTTTTACTTCTTTCTTCTCTGGAAAGTGTCTTCATTTCAGATACCCATTTTTGATTTGGGTCTTGAAACGTAGGGGAACTGATTTGTTTAAGTTCTTTATATATTCTAGACAGTAGCCCTTTGTCTGACAAACAGCTAGAAAAGATTTTTTTCCCATGTTGTTGGTTGTCTTTTGGCTGTGTCAGTGGTTTCTTTTGCTGTGCAGAAGCTTTTTAGTAGGATGAGATCCCATTTGTTGATTCTTTTTGCTAGTTCTTGAGAACCATATTTTTACATGACCCCTTTTTCTCCGAATCTTCCCCTGTTCTTCATTTCTATCTTCCATGAATTGAACAACTTTCTTCCATCAATGCCTTCTGCCATTTTTTTCTTGTCCTTGGATCCATCCAAGCATGGGCTGAAACTTCTGAAACCAAGGGCCAAAATAAACTCTTTCAAGTTGTATAGGTCAGATATTTTGCCCACTGAAAGAAAATCAACTAACATAAAACAGCTTGCAATAGGAAAAGTATGTTTTGGCTCATGGCTTTTTTTTCTTTTACAGAGGCAAAGTATTCAGTTTTATTCTAATATCAGGGAACCAGCCTGAGACTTCTCCACAAAAAAACTAGTGCCTACTCTGCAAAACCAGGCTATTTATACCATCATTACAGAATATTCCTGAAATTAAGGGGTGGAGTTACATTTAGCATCACCTCATTGATCAGGCCCAGCAATTCCATTGGTCGTAAACTTACACATCTCATTGGGTAGTACAGCATACAGACTATAAGCCCCAGCAGTTCAAACAGTGCAGAGATTTCCACCTATACTAAAGAAGCAAATATAACAATCCTCTTTAACAGCAAAGCAATTTCTAAGCCTGAGTGACAACTCACAGCTTTAGAGATATTAGTCCATGGTTGGTGGAAACGTTGCTGTCGGGCCTGTGATGAGATGGCAGAAAACCATAGAGGCAGCACATAGCAAAACTACTCACCTCATGGCTAAGACACAAAGGGAGAGAAAGGGAGGGGCCATAGTCCCAGTATACCCTTCAAGGCCACGACCCTTAGTAACCAGAAACCTTCTCCTTGGACCTTCCTCAGAGAGGCGAGGAAGTAGCTCTATCAGGCTCTTGCCTAACATGTATGAGGCCAGTTCTAGCATAAGAATACGACGGTTCACAACGTGATATTTATCAGATATCTGTGTGCAACTACAAATCCTAAGAAGCAGAGCGATTGAAATATCTTTTTTAATAATCACATTAAACATGCTTATAAAACATTGTGCAGAAGAGAGGGCTTAAAATGGATGCATCCAAAATTTCCTTAATACTTTTCAACATAATGTTTTTTCCTGATATCTCATAACCAGCCCTGCAACAATCAGTCTAAATTGAGAGAAGAGCAAGGATGAGTGAGCCATGACCACTGGCCTTAAGGTCAGCGAGGTCCTTCCCCAGATGATCACAAATGTGTTCATTTTGAAAATGATACATCAAAGGCTCGTTAGTTTCGACAGCAATAACAAAAAATAGCAATATACATGAAATAGTGAATTTTACTTTCAGAAGCAAGTTTAAAAGTAAGTTTGGCAAAATCAAACTGTGAGGCCCTGAAGACCTTTATCCCACAGAGCGACACCATCTGAGCATATCACTCACTGCAGAAAGAGCTCTGGCGAAGGGTCTCTGAGAACGAGGACCCTGCCTTGGGCAGAGAGGATCTTGTCCCAGCAGTAATAACAGTGCCTTCGACTGTGCATATCCACAGTTTTTAAAAAGCATTTTAGCCGGCTCCCCGGACAGGCCTTTGGAAAAACCATACGAAGCCTGGTGAAAGTCAAACACGAGAGCTGACACTTCTATTCTCCACCTTTCGTTGTTCGTATTTCTGCATTTGTCAAACTGAACGTCCATGACACCTGAAAGAAGCTGGGAATTTTCCATCCAGAGAGACTCAGTGAAAGGAGCCACATGCAGAAAGAACATTAGCGTGTGTGTGTGTGTGTGTGTGTGTACACGCGCGCACACTTGATTATTCTATCTTTGTTGAATAGGTCACAGAGGTGTCATTATCACGTCCTTTCTCTGGTATGCGAAACTGAAGATGCAAATGAGTTCTAGAATATATGTTAGATATTGTGAAATAGAAAATATTCAAAGGGAAATGGGGTGTAGGGGTAACGAGAGGAAAAAATATGATGGTAAAAAAGTAAAAAATACAAAGGAAATCTTTCTGATTAGACAAGTCAGAAAGAGGGTCAGTCTGCCAAGCAATAGGAAAAAATAGTGAGACCACGCCACCTTCCTCTGCAGAAGAGACGCGTTTCTTCTGTACCAGGGAACAGATCCAGCCCACACGGTTCTGGCCCCACTGATGTCCCGGGCTCTGGCCAGCAGCCGACAGCTCCATTCAGAGCTGTGTTTGATCTCTGAAGCCAGCAAGCTCCCACTCCCGTGTCTGCCTCCCCCCGAAGGAAGCTTTGTCCTCCCCTATCACAGATGACCTGATTGTTTCCCTAGCCGGTTCTCATCTCAGCCCCGTGGCCCTGTGTGCTTGGACACTGGCATTTCTGTCGTAGCAGATGGTCCACCTGGACCTTTTTTATGTCCTGACTGCACGTGCTAGCAAGCACTGCATTTATTGATCAGCCACAGTCTGGCTCACTGAGGTGAAAAGCCTATGAGATTTGAATATTCTGTGGAAATTGAAACATTTTCATGGATTCAATATAAGAAGATACAATTATAAAATACAATGTTCGTTCTTCCTCTCCGGGAACAAGGGATGTCTTTCTATTTTCTGATATCCTCTTCAATCTCCTTTTTCAGAGTGTTGTAGTTTGTGAAGTAGAGGTCCTTTACCTCCTTTGTTAGATTGACTCCTAGGTATTTCATTTTTCTGGGTGCTATTGTAAAAGGGACTGAGTCCCCAATTTCTTTCTCTATCAATCTATTATTTGTGTATAAAAATGTGATAGATTTTTGAACATTGACCTTGTATCCAGCTATGCTACTAAATTTGGTGATTAAGTCTAGCAGTGATTTGATGGAGTTTTTAGGGTCTTCTAGATAATCATGTCATCTGCAAATAATGACAGTTTAACTTCTTTTCCTATCTTTATTCCTTTTATTTCTTTCGATTGTGTAATTGCAATGGCTAATGTTTCTAGCACTATATTGAATAGGAGTGGTGACAGTGGATGTTCTTGTCTTGTTCCTGATCTTAGTTTTTAAAATAAAATGGAGTATTACTCTGCCATAAAGAATGATGAGATTGAATCATTTATACTCAAATGGTTGCAACCTTCACAACATACTCATAAGTGAAATAAATAGGTCGCAGATGTGTAAATATCATATATTTTCTCTGGTATGAGAAATTGAAATTATAAATGTGTTCTAGAATACATGCTTGATTTTGTGTAATAGTAAATATTCAAAGGGTAATGGTGTTTACGGGTAAATAATGAAGAAAGAAAAATATTGATGGTAAAAAAAGGAGACAATGCTTGTGTATATAGGGGCAAGGGGAGGGGAGGGGGAAAAATGAAAATTAAGTCATGTCATATACTGGTACAAATTCTCAATATGGAGTGTAATTGTGATTTGCAAATATAATGTAGCAATAAAGTGTGTACCAATAGAAAAAAATGATAAAATACAGAAAAAAACCCCAGCTCCCTTGTATTGAGGTTTTACATTATACCAGGATGTGATTACTTGATATGCTCTGTGTCCTTTTGTGTACACAGGGCCATATCAGTTAGATATAGAAGCGGTTTTCATGTAATTTATAGGCAGCCAAAGATTGCGCAGAGTACATAGCTATCAAGCAGCAGGAGGATTCTAGCTCAAGTTGCTTTCCTTCCTCAAAGATATTCTCGTGAAACATATAGACCTAGAAATCAATTAAAAGTACGTCAACGGAGCACAACATTTGTGAGCGACAGTAAGAAAAATGGTAAATGTCTCCAATTTTCTGGCCCAATATGGGCTTTGTGAACTTGAATGATACGAGCCGATTCTACAGTGAACTCTTAGAATTTTCTAAGAGCATGAGCTAAATGCTGGAAAAGGTCTGCATGAATCAAAGGGAGAAAATGCATCTTTGACTTTTTCCCATGAACACTGGATAAACTCTTTAACTCCCCACCCAGAATTTTCCTTCCAATCTTCTTTTTCTTGATGTCCAGTTCCAAGTTCACAAGCCGGGACAGAACCAGGTCCCCTGCCCTGACCACTGCACAGAGGCTACAGTGGTTCTCCGCGGTTGGGTGAGCTTCAGACCATGCGCTTGGCCCGTATTTGTATCCTCACCGCCTGCAATCAGCAGGGATGGACAGAAGAACGGACACCTAGAAGGAGCCACAGTCAGCCAGTTAATTTCCGGGTCACTGAAGGAAAAGAAGTCAAATGCAGTAGAATGTGAAGATTTCTCTCTCAGTCGTGGACTCCAAACCTTCATTTCCATCTCTGTACTCCCAGAGGAAGGCGGAGGAACTCCTGAAATTAAATTTCTAATATAAATAGCTTTACTGAGACAGATACAATTCACTGATTTTCAGTGTATATGTAATTGTTCTTAAAGTTTTCATAGTTGTGTAATAATCAATTAAACCTTATTTTAGACCCTTTTAGGCAGTCCAGAAAAATCCCTCAAGCATCACAATTCATTGTGCCTGCCTGATGTCCAGCCATGTATCCTTCTTATTGCTTGTGGACACACATTTCATATACAGTGAGTCGTAAGGCCCTTGGGACTGGCTCTTCTCATGCAGCATGTTTTCAAGGTTGTGTATGCTTACTGTATGTTGGTGCTTCCTACGTTTGCTGAAGAATATTCTATCATATGTTCCAATACCACATTTTGCCTGTGCATTCATCAGTTAGTGAATAGTTCAGGTGCTTGAAATCTATCCATTAATACTAGTGCTACTGTGAATCTTCATGGAAAGCGTATGTGGGGATGTCTTTTCCTTTTTCCTGTGTATTTATCTGGGAGTGGAATTGCTGGGTTAGGTGGTAGATCTATTTAACTCATCGGAGAACCGCTCCACAGCAGCTGGGCCACATTCTGTGCCTCTCATCAGTGCAAAGGACTCCAGTTTTTCTGCCTTTCCACCAACATTGGTTTTTATCTGACATTTTGTTTCTGGACATCATAAAAGAGGATGAACTGGTATCTCCTTGTGGATTTGATCTACATTTTCCTGTTGGCCAATGATGTTGGTGATCTTTTCATATGCTTATTAATGTTTATATCTTCTTAGGAAACATACTTAGACTCTGCCCATTTTAAAATTAGATTATTTGTCTTTTTTAGTATCATAGTTCTTTATACACTCCAGATACAAGTCATTTGTTAGAGATATGATTTGCAAATTTTTTCTCTCCTGTATTTTGTCTTCTCATTTTCTTAATGGTACCCTTTGATGAAAAAAATTTTAATTTTGATGAAATAAAATTTTCCTACATTTAAAAATCATTTATACTTTGGTGTTATTACTGGGAAGGCTCTGCCCAACTCAAGATCATGTAAATTAACTCCAGAGCCTAATATTTTCTTCTAAATGAATCAAATCTGAGACTATTTTTGTTCCTGGTGTTAGGGAGGGGATCAACCTTGTTTTTTCACATGAAGTATCCAGTTTTCTAGCCCTGCTTGTTAAAACTAACTGAATTTCAATTCCGTTTAGTGTTCCTGGCACCCTGGCATGATTCAGTTTTCCTGAAGGCAGAAGGTATTCATTCAATCAACCCCATGAAGACTATTAAGTTGAGCATAATGTCTAACCCCAAAATTCTTTCTTCTTTTTTCTATTATTACTACTCTTACTCTGCAGCCTCCAAAACTAGAATGCCAGCTGTTTTATTGCCAATAAAGGATTTTAGAGTAAAACTAGAAATAAAGAGCCCAAATTTTACTGGTTTTTTAACATTTTTTTTTGCTTGTGAATACTAAATGCAGGCAGCCCCTCATTTGGCAGCTTGTTAAGTAGTCTGCTTCATGAGCACTCCAGTGTTTATTCCATAATATCATCTTTATAATTTAGTGCCATTATGTCCACATCAACAGAATACAGATAGATGTGATGAATGACTTCTCAGATGTTCTGGTCCAGCAGATGGGCCTGACTTCCTCACCGACCCTCACCCCACAGTGACTCTGCACAGTCCATAGATTGTTGTCCGTGTGGCCCAGACAAAGCACACTTATTTGCAAAGGGATCCATCCATAACTATGAGAAATATCATGAACTGTAGTCTAGTGTATCAAATTGTTTACTTTGAGATCTTCCAATCAATTTAAACAAAACCCACTTCCAAACAGATAAACTTTTGTAATATTATTGTCAGGCCAAATGAGTATCTCTTTTGACATCCAAAGCACTGTGAAGAGCAGATATTAAAAAAGTAAGCAAGGGTCAGTAAGTAAAAGAATCTCTAAAAAGAAGCTGATTAAAATGCAATTTAAACATTAGAAAATAACAAAGGGCCAACTTTATGATCATATATTTGGTAATAATTTCTTAGGGATAGCACCAAAGAACTCCAAAACTCAGCAAGAGCAAGTAAACCGATTTTAAAATAGGCAAAATACTTGAATAGAAATATCTCCAAAGAATGAACATTAAATTATCACTAATAATGTGGAAATGTAAATCAAAACCACAACACTGTGCTATTTGGCATCCATCAGGATGGCTATTAAAACAACAACAAAATAGCTAGAAAACAGCATGTGTTTGCAAGGTTATGGGGAAATTAGGACTTGTTTGTTGCTAGTGAAATGTGAAATGGTATAGTCACTGTGAAAACATGGCCTGACCGTTCCTCAAAAAATTAAACAGAATTATCACCTGTTCTAGTAATTTCATTTTTGGACAGATACTCCAAAAAACTGAAAGCAACATCTTGGACAGATAACTATATGTTCATATTTATAGGATATTACATGTTATTCATAATAGCCAAAAAGTCGTAGAAGTAATCCAAATGCCCACTGATAAATGAATGGATAAACAAAATATAATGTATAGACAGTGGAATATTATTCAGCCTTTAAAAATGAAGTTTGGACTCAGGCTTAAAGATGGTTGAATCTTAAAGATTTATGCCGAATAGAATAAGCCAGATATGAAAGGACTGATACTGCAGAATTCCATTTATGTGAGGACCTGGAATAAGTCAGTCATAGAGACAAAATGTAAGGGTGGGCCCAGAGATTTGGGGAGGAAGAAATGGGAGGCCAGTGTTTAATGATCCTAGAGTCATAATTTGGAATGATATTAGAAGTTTTGGAAATAGATATTTGATGATGGAGGCTCAAAGAAATGAAGACTATTAAACTGAACATATAAAAATAACTGAATTGTTAAATCTTATATATATTTTATCATAATAAAAATAAAATTTATAATCATTCTTCTGCATGGATCGTGGTGGCAGAAGACCTTCAAAGAACTCATGAAATTACTGAAAGTAAGTTAATATTTTTATGAAACATGTATCAAAAGTGAATCATGAAATTGTTTCCTACTTGGTAGCTCTAACACAATTTTGTTATGCTAAGAGATTAATGTGAAGCTATGGAGGTTCAGAGGATTTCTTTAAAAATAATGTTTTTCAAATTAAAATATCTATTACTTATATCCATCGGCTTTTCTTTGCTAGGACAATATGCACAACCTAAATAAGGATTAGTTTTGCTTACATTGTCAGAAGTTTAATTCTATAGCTGTTTGGCTCCAGGTTAGAAACATCAGACAGAAGGGTGTGGCAATAAAACGCCTCCTTCATTCGAAAAGGTGGACATTCTTCAGTTAATAAGAGAAAAAATAATATGCTGAAAATTTTCATATTTTTACATCTATTTCAAACTGTCTCCATTACATATGTATGATAGTTAATCTTGACTTGTTGGGTTGAGATACAATGAGAGACTGATAAAGTATATTTCTATATTGTCTGGAACTGCAGATGATTTACTCAGATTTAAAATTTACTTACTTGGATTTACAGATGTCTACCCTGCCCTGCCCTGCAGGATCAACTACTGGGATTATTTTGGACATCTACCCTGTCCTGTGGGATTTTAAACTATAAGGATTACTGCACCAGGATTATTGACTTTAAGATTTACTTACTGGATTTTTTACTGGAATTAATTTAAGGATGTCCACCCTGCCCTATGGAATCTTCAACTACAGGGGTTATTGTGGATAACTGCCTGTTTTATGCATAGTAGGATTGTGAGTTTGGCGAGCTCATGGGATTGCCTCTTCTGCAGCTGTAGTATTTGACCTGCTGCTGCTGCTCAGAATAGCAAGGTTCCAACTTTGTTGTTTGTTAGTTGTTAATCTTTTTGCTGTGAGACTCATAGGGAGTGGAGCTTGCCACAAGGGTTCTGGCTGCATCCTCTTACCCTGTCTCACATACTATCTCAGTGTATCATGTAAGCATGAGACCTTGGGACTGTATTTGGTCACCAGTTTCTTCCTCTTATGTTCTTCCACTATTTGCTTCAAACCGAGTGGCTTGGCTTTGCCATACTCTTCTGGCTTTCTCTGAATCTTAAAACTATTCCAGGGGAAAAGGCATGAAAACATTTTGTTTAAACCACTCATCTGGAAAATGCTTTGAATCCTTTCAGTCATCTCCTGAGATGTGTTTTCCAGGTTATGTTGAAGTCCCCCAACTTAAGCCCCACATTCACAGTAGCATTCCCTTGTGATAACTCTGTTGACTGCCTATATTCTCCCCTCAGATCAAAGTTCTATCTGTCAGAATAGGAAGAACACTCACTGTGTGCCCAGTAGCAGCCCAGGATTGACACACAGTAGGCCTCCAATGACCACTCATTTCATATATGAGTATGCAACAGATGCAGATGCTCATCAACTTTATACTCCCAACCACATTATGAGCCTTGTGAGGACAGAGGTAGCTTCTCCTCAGCCCAATATTTGACCAACAAGAGCTTCAGGGGTATATTATTAATGTGTTTTTTTATCTGAATTTTTAAACTCATTATCTACCATTAACTCATTGGATATAATTCCTGGACTTAAGAGTGGGGCCCACAGTCAGGATATTGAATTCCCCATTGTCTCTCTCCATTTTCCACCTACGTGAGAGCTGCCAGACTTCTCAGATTTCAATGTAACAAATTTAAATCCAATGAATGGACCTAATTATAGCCCTGAGATGAAAGGCCCTTCCTGTGGTTAATCTTACTTTCGTTACCCGTGGAACATGCTTGTTTCTGGAGATTTGCATGTTTTAATTTAGTATCTTCATCACCTTTTTTGCACAAGTGTGTTGTTACTTTCTAATTTCGGCACTGTTAACTTTTTGGGCTATATAATTTTTGGTTTATGGTGAGTGGCATTGTATGGTTCTTCAGCAGCATCTCTGGCCTCCTATCTGCTGGAGTCCAGTAGCACCCAGTCTGTACTATGACAAGTGACTATGTGTCTAGACATTGCCTTTTGTCCCCGGGGAGCAAAACCACCCCTGCTTGAGCAAAGGTTAAGTCAATAGGATATGTGATTACTTCTCATATTTAAGATTGACTCCAAAAGAACATAACATTAAAATTAATATTTAAGGAGCATTGCTTTCCTGGAGAGAGAATTTGTCTTTCTACCAAGTGGAGTCATTGGTTTAACAAATATTCAACAAATTTAACATTAAAACATGCTCCAGTATCCAACTTTGGTCAT
>PVIC010043544.1:0-15364 GCA_004025085.1 Thryonomys swinderianus
GGAACCACTGAGCTAAATCTGCAGCCCAACAAATTGGATATTTAAGAATAAATAGCACTAGGAGAAGTGAGGAGAAAGAGAAATGGAGTAGTGTGAAAATAAATAGTATGAGTGTCAATGATTTAACTGGGACTAGTGTAACTGATTCTGATTTAGTTTGTCGGTGACATGGACCTGAAAGAGATGATGTACATACTGGATAACTGAATTGGCAGCTAAAAAGATCAAAATACGTTGGTGTGATAGTAATCAAATCTAATGAGATTTCTGGCTTCAAATACTTACAGACCTAAAGTGAAAAATAGATTAAACTTTAAAAAATTTAAAAGTCTGACATAAAAGCCAAAAAGTAGAATTTATATGGAAGCAGATTATGGTACTTAATAGAACTATTAAACTGGTGTGCTGCCTTACAAGGTAGTGGGCTTTCCATTATCTCAGGAATACTGTAGATAAATGAAGGGTAGCAATCGACTTTAAACTCAAACTCTGTTGTTGAAAGGGTTTACATTACAGTGGTATATCAGTTTATGAACTTGATCCTTTCCATGATTCTGGTCACAAACCGAAATAGATGAGAATAGAATCAAATTTCTGCATAAGGTGAACATTGAACCTAACTATTGAATTTGTTTTGATTTTGTTCTGATTCAGGTGGTTACCAAAATGGTAGAAAGAATCAAGTTTGTGCACCTAGGTACCATTGAATACATCTGTAGGGGAATTAGACTGGTTAACTCTGAAGGTCTGTCTCATAGTTCTTTGGTCCATAATAGGAAGCAAATATTTCTTTCCAAAGCAGGAAAAGATTCACAACTAACATGGGTGTGAAGACAAAATCAGAGAAAAAGATGAGAGTGTGCTCAGTGAATGGGTACAACCTTGGGAAAGTAGGTCAGCAAGTGCATTCATTTGGGATAGAGACAGCACTGTTTCTATGTGGTGTGTGACTTTTATTAGAGCTGTAAGAAAGAATCGCTGGACAGGAAGAGAGAACCTGTCAGAATTTTGAATGAATGAACCAAGATTTATGCCGGGCGTGGTGGCTCACGCCTGTAATCCCAGCACTCGGGAGGCAGAGACAGGAGGATTGCTGAGTTCAAGGCTTGCCTGGGCTATGTAGTGAGCTCAGAGCTAGCCTGAACTACAAAGCAAGACCCTGTCTCAAAAAAAAAAAAAAAGATTTATATCCTTCTGCCTCTTTCTTTTGACTTGGAGAAGAAATTAGAGAATCAAGCAATGGTGGTAATTCAGGTTTGGAAATTGTCGTGGTCAACACAGCAGTAGAAGATTGGGGAGGTGAGGGTCCCTAGGGTTATGGAGGGTCACTTGGAATTGTCTACTTGTATAGCCTAACACAGACAGAGATAATCTTAGATGTTCTTTTAACAAATACAGTAGAATAAAAATAGAGTAGGGATTGAAGGGTCAAGAATGGTTAGGGAGACCCAGGCATAGTGGCACATGGGAGTAATCCAGCATTGTGGGAGGCTAAGGCAGGAGAATTGTAAGTTTGAACCTAGACTGGCCAAATTAGAAAGTGACAACCTGCCACTGGGTCTGAACCTCAGTACCACAACCACTCCCCACCCCCCACATACAGTGAATGACTGGGGATGATAGATTGTTAACGGTGATTGCTATATAGGTGGCTATGTTTGGAGAAAAAAAATGAGGCTCAGAGTGTGCCTGTGTGGTGGCTGGATGTGAACTGTACACTTGATCTTAGCCAAAAGGCCGAGAAGTGATGGATGTGAACTATAGATATGCATTCAGTCTTAGGTGCATTGTCAGCCTATACATTGACATCCACATGCAAATAATAATGTGACTCACTTTGTCAGGGAAGGTTAAGGTGGATTTGCCATGTAGAAGGGGTTGGACAGCAGGGAATGGTCAGTGATCATACAGGGCAGTGGCGGGGACTCTATAGCAAGTGTGCCACAAAGGGCTCTTTGTATCATTGAAAGTTCTAAAAGGTTCACCATCACTGACACAGGGGATTGTGGCTCCAGGTAAACAGAAAAGGAGCAGGGTTGATGGTTCAGGGTTCTGGATGTGGATCTGGGAACTGGCTGGAGTGGGAGAAAGTGCTCTACAGAGCCTCTGAAGAAGTCAGGGTAGGTGCTGACAGTTAAGTTTCTGTAAAGTCATCGACAAAGTAGGGCAGTTTGCCTCTGTTTCCTCTTAGGAGAAGGAAGGGAGGGAACAGCTGTGCAATGTATATAAACTGGACAGTGTTGGGAGTTCTGCTGGCGAGGCAGTTGACACACGTGAAGTTCTGGGTTAGGAGAGGGCAGCAGTGGAGCATTGCTCAGGCAGACTGGTGCACAGAAAGAAGATGGAATCCATGTGCCAAGGCCACCTGCTCCTTATGCTTACAGCTTTGACCTTCCGCGTTTGCTATGAAGTAGTCAGAGAATCATTGTTTCCAGCGCTACTCAGGTCATGGTGCTCAGGAGATGCTACTGTGATAGGATCTTTGAAGCACGTGACTCTAATCTGCAAAGTGACACCAAAGTCAGGCCAACAGGGAAGGTTCAGACAGACTGAGGCTTCCAACAAGAAGTCACTGTCCTGTGGTTCTGTGGGTAAAGTCAGCTTTTTTATTTTGTTTGAGGCAGGGTCTTGCTGTGTTGTTCAAGCTGGCTTTCAACTCACCATCTAGCTCATTCTGCCCTGAAACCTGCAGTGATCCTCCTGCTTCACTCTCTCAAGTGCTGGAATTACAAGCATACACTACCACACCTGGTTTAAAATCAGTTTTAAAGTGACTCTGGAAAAATGGGTGTGGGGAAGGAAGGGGATTGGGAACTTGTTTCGTGCACAGCCCTGAGCCCTTTTTCTGTTTCCTTTGCAGATGAGCGAGACCGAGTTCAGAAGAAAACGTTCACCAAGTGGGTCAACAAGCACTTGATGAAGGTAAGACTCCTTTGGCCCTATACCTCTTGGTGCTCCTGATCTGAGTCTAACTCCCCTTCTTCTTCTTCCTTTTTTTTTTTTTGTAGTACCAGGGATCAAACTTGGACCCTTGTGTGTCCAAGGTTGGCACGGTACCACGTGAGCTAAATCCCCAGCTCTATCTCCCCTTCTTGAGGATAGTTTAGCTTGCTTGTCTTGTGTCAGTCCTGAAGATGTATATATTCCCTCCCTCCCTGTCTCTCCTTCCTCCATTCTTTTTGTTATAGTCATGACTGTAGGAATAATCACATTATATGCTAGTACCTCAGAAGGCTGAGGTTGAGGATGCTTGGAGTGATTTCTAGGATTCTAAGAACACTTTGTTGCCAGCTTTAAAAAATTGTTTTATAACCTCTTTATTTTTAAATCTCCTAACAAGTAACACTGTGACCAAGCAGATTTTATTCTTTTTCTCTCTTCTGTGCCTCCCCATGAGTGTCTCTGAAATTTGTGGCACTCTTGTTACCCTCCTAAGTGCTGGGATTACAGGCATGCACCACCATGCCTGGCAAGGGATTTTATTTGGTAAAGCCTCATAAATCATAGATGTTTACTTGAGGGATTTTTACATGAATTTTACCATCATATAATTCAAGGTATAGGCCATGTACATTGGTAGGTTTGAAGATTTTGTTATAACTCAAGCAGAGACACATTAAAGACCACCTAAGAATAACTGAAATGCCTACAGCCACAGTCAGATCTGAAAACCAGTTTGTGAGTTCTGATAATCCCTGCTGCTCTGGGAAAGATTGCCAGTGATCTCTTAATTGCCATATCTAGTAACCTAGTTTCATCTTCTCTGATTTGGTTTCTTTTTGTAGCATTTGACACTGCTGGCTGTTCCTCGAAACCCTGTTTTACATTGAGCTCTAGGACACTGCCTTTTCCCAAGTCACCTCTTCTCCTTCTGAATGCCTCTTTTGCTTCTTTCACTGGCTCTCCTCCTCTCTGACCTTCCCTGTGATGTTTCCAGGGCCCTGACATTGGCCATTCTCTTGCCTTCTTCTCTGTATTCTTTTCTTTTTTGTTCTCTATATTCTGGAGCAGTCTCACTTGTTTTATTCACAGGGATTGTTCGGTTGCTGAAGTTCAAAGAAGCACAAGCAGAAGTGCACATGGGATGATCTCACACAATCAGATGCCCAGCAATAATAAATTTGCTTATGTACCTAGTTGTATAATCATATACTGGACTCAGCACTGCTCCCAAGCTCTCCCTTCTTACCAAGTCTGATCAGTGACGTTCAGCTCAGAAAGAGTGCTCAGATCTGTCCTCCCCATACCTGTAAAGTCTGTCCTTGTCCAGGGCTTCTTTGTCTCCCACCTTGACCACTGTAAGAGTAGTAGTAATAGTAGTAGTACTAGTAAAAGTTCATTTGAAGGATTCCTATAAATCTCACATCTTAAACTAAGTCCTTTAATGGGTTATCTATCTATTTAATTCTAAGAACCTTGTGCTGCATGAATATGCCCATTTTATCAGAGAGAAGAATGAGATTTAGAGAGGGTATGTAATTTGTTCAAGATCATACTGCTAGAAAGAGGCTGACTGAACTTTTAGAGTCCAGGCAACTTCAGTCTAACACATGCTCTTAATTTGCAGTACTGGCCCTGGCTTCTCCCTACCTTTCTAGGCTCATAGTGCCAAATTCTCATCATATCTTAAGCTCTTGCTCAACTATGTGGCATGCTATTTTATGGCTCTGTATCTCTGCTGTGCTGTTCTCTCTGCTTGGAACACCTTCCCAAAACCTGTTCTGCTTGTGTAACACCAATTTAACACCTTAAAAAGTGTATTCCAGGGGCCGGAGGGTTAGCTCAGTGGTTCCGGCGCCTGCCTCGCAAGCGCAAGGTCCTGAGTTCGATCCCTGGTAACCACATACAATGCTGGGTGTGGAGACTCACACCCACCAGCAATCAATACCACATACCACAGTGCCGGGCGCGCGGTGGCTCATGCCTGTAATCCCAGCACTCTGGAGGCAGAGACAGGAGGATTGCTGAGTTTGAGGCTTGCCTGGACTACATAGTGAGCTCAAAGCCAGCCTGAACTACAAAGCGAGACCCTATCTCAAAAAAGGAAAAAAAAAAGTGTATTCTACTGTCCTTTGTGAGACCAACTATCCTTTTCTTTGTGTGTCTTGTTATATTCCTTATGTATTTCTGTGATAGCATTTTTTGTTTGTTTTTTGGAGACTCGCTGTGTAGTTTAAACTGCCTTTCAAATCACTGTGTAGCCCCAGCTACCCTTGAACTCTTTTTTTTTTTTTTTTTTTTTTTTGCTTTTTGAGACAGGGTCTCGCTTTGTAGTTCAGGCTGGCTCTGAGCTCACTATGGTGCCCAGGCAAGCCGCTGCGAACTCAGCAGTCCTCTTGTCTCTGCCTCCTGAGTGCTGGGATTACAGGCGTGAGCCACCACGCCTGGCATTGTAGTATGCAGTGTTGATTGTTGGTGGGCGTGAGTCTCCACGCCCAGCATTATATGTGGTTACCGGGGATCGAACTCAGGACCTTGCGCTTGAGAGGCAGGCGCCAGAACCACTGAGCTAACCCTCCGGCCCATACCCTTGAACTCTTACAGATCTCCTGCTTCAGCTTCCTAAACTGTAAGATTACAGGCATGTAGCATCACACCCAGCTTGTGATAGCATTTATATACATTAGATCTTTGTGATAAATTATAGTTGAAGGCAGAGAATATACTATATTCTTACAGTGTGAGAGCAAAGGGAAAGAGGCAGAGATAAAAACAAAAATGGCTGTTCTTTTCTTTAAATTCCTTCAGGGGCTACTGGTTGTCTCTTGTCAATGAAACCAAACTGTCATAGTGCAAAGCTGTGTGCTGCCTTGTTCCAACCTGTCTGTCCATTTTCATTTCCAGGTAGAGTCTCCCGTGGGACCTATGCTGTATCCACATGAGATAGCACATTACCCCTAAAGCCTGGGCACTTTCACACCTTTTTGTCTTTCTCTCTCTGGAATGCATCTCCTGACATCTCGTGCCTGCCTACTGCCTACTCACTTGGCCAAACTCCAGTATAAGCTTCCTTAGACCCTGACTTCTGTCCCTCAGACTAAACCAACTGCATTTTCATTCTTAGTACTGCCTTAAAGAGTCACCTGTGAGTTCATGTGTTAGTTTCCTTCAGATGCTACGCAGTCATGAAAAGTAGCCATTATTTGTTAACTGAGTAAATAATATTTGGTAGTGCTTTATGGTTCATGAAGCACAAGCACATTTCATCTGACTTGATCCTTATAGTAACTGCCATGAAGGGAAAGGTATTTTATATTCTGTTTTCACAACTAAGGAGAATGAGAGTAGGAGAGACTAAGTGACTTCCCCAAGATCACACAGCTGGTGAGTGGAGCTAAGGGCCAGTCGTGAGTCCTCCAGTCAGAATTACTAGGTCTTTCTGCTAATCGTGCCCCTCACTTCCTCTCCTTTCATCCCGGACTCTAATCATAGGAAGAACTGAATTACCTGCGCCAAGCTTGTTCCTTGCACTTTGTCAGTGAATTCAAAGGCTGTGCTTCCCGCAGCTGCTGCTGTCTGTTGGACCTAGCTTCAGTGCTGTGTGATGACAGGAGGCTCAGCAGGGGTTGGGGTGGGAGTGGAAATGGGAGTAGAGGAACACACCACAGCATTGTTAAACACTGGAGACCAGCCAGAGATTTACTTCAACCCTCAGCTATTTTTTTCATTGCTGTACAGGCTGCCAGTCTTATTTTTCCAACAGCGTTTTTTTTTTTCAAAACAGGATTTTTTTCATTTTAGAATATTTAAGAGAGAGAGGGTCATCGGTAATTATAATCATTGCTCTAATTCTTTCAACTTTGGGGTAAAGATTAGGGATCAAGGTTTAATTTTTCCAACTCAAGCACCTTTTGCTTGGGTGTTCATGCACAACCAGATTAATGCTGTCTCTGACATGTAGACGAATGTATTATCAAAACCATTTAAGCCTGGAAAAGCTGGATGTAGTGGCCTCTAATCCCAACACTTGGGAGGCTGAGACAGGAGGATTGCCATGAGTTTGAGGACAGTCTGGGCTACATAATGAGACCTTGCATCAGAAAACAAAAGCAAAACCAAGCCTCCCAAGTTCTCAGTTTAGTTGATAAAGGATATCGAGTTCTTAGCTATTTGGGAAACAGTTTGTTCTGAAATAAAAAAAACTTAATTCATCTTTACTGAGAATGCAGTTTATCCAATCTTAAAAGATATTTGTTAAAAATGCACGTTATGAAATATGTAAACAACCTAATTTATAATGCAAGCCCACAAATCCAAGAGTTAGGTTTATTGTTAAGAACCATCAAAAAGAAAAATCTAGAGACTTAAATTATCTATGCCACATCCCAGATCTTGGTAACCAATAAAGTGTATTTTCTCAAAGAGAACATTGAAAAAAGATGAGATTGTATGTGCCTTGGGAGGAGAATGCTCTTTTAGTTAGTTCTTGTTGACTTAAGAGTTAGCAAACATAAAAGAAAGGCAAATATTTAATCTAAGAATTAATTCTTTTCATTTTTATTCATATGTGCCATCTAAAAGCCACTAAACTTCTTGGAGTTTTAGTGTGAATTCCAGATATACCAGCAAAAGTTTTTAATCTCCAAACGTTCACTACTGTTTCTAACTTTCCTCTGTTTTTGAGGATCTAGTCAAACACAGGAAGACTACTGGTTCTCATTACTGTCTGCTGCACCATTCGGCTATGGCCATGAGAAACTGTTTGCTCCTCTCCAAACTTCCCATGGATTCTCTCACTTCTTTGTGTCTTCATGTCAGTGGGAAATATCAGAGGAGGCTGGCAGCAATGATGAAGTGCCTGCTTCTAACAAGATTGAGGAAACCTGTTGTCCTTTCCAAGTATGACCCAGTGGTGGTGGGCTGTAGTGCTCTCTGCCTGGATGTGGTTACTTTTAGGGCTTGATTTCACTCCAGACTCACCTCAGTTCCTGCCAAAGGTTTTGAGCCTGTGTTGGGTATAGGTTTTAGTTTTGATCCTCTTTTCTTCATGATTAAGTGGCAGCCTATTAAGTATAGTTACTTTGGTGGACTTTTAGAACCACCCTCATCCTCAAAAAAATCTGTTTAATCATGGTTACCTAGGACTATTGATGTAGGGGAAATGGTAAAACTTCAGCCTGCTAGATGTCTCATATGCCGAATTCACTCCCTAAAATTGAAGAATGAATTCTAAGGAACAATGAGATTACATTTAGGAAAACTTTATTGAGAGAGATAGCTCCTGTGAGACAGGAGGGGACCTGAAGTGAGTTGCCAGAGTCCATTTCTCAAAGGAAGATTTATAGAGCAAAATCATGAGGTTAGTACAACATGGGTCAAAACAACGATGAGCAAGACTACAGATATAGCACTTAAGTAATATTGATCGAATGAAGAATTGCTCATGTAGCAAAGATCTTTTAAGGAATGGAGGATGGATCAGAAGGTCTTGTTCTCCCACCAGCTGACTGATGTCTATCTATTTAATCTTGGACCAGGGTATGCCATTCATTTTATCTCCTGGGGAGCTGTGAAGGCTTGGCCATTCCTCTTACCTTGAGGTCTAGCTTCTAACACATGTGCCCCCAGCCACAGTTTACTATGTTCTCATTCTCTGTACTGATTCCTTCAAGTGTCCACTCCTGTCTGACTGCCTACAATATTTCTACCTAACTTATTGTCTATAATACAACCATTAGAGTTTCTCAGTTTAGGAAGCCTTAAAATAGATTAGTTTTTACCTGCAAAGACTTACCCACTGCTAACTGCATAAGGGTTACCAGGCTTCACTCATTACTTTGAGCATAGATCTTTTCCAAAGTGTGAAGTCTAAAACAAATATGATCTTTTTTTTTTCTTTTTCTTTAGACAGAGTCTCACTTTGTAGTTCAGGCTGGCCCTGAGCTCACTATGTAGCCCAGGCAAGCCTCGAATTCAGCAGTCCTTCTGCCACTGCCTCATGAGTGCTGGGATTACAGGTGTGAGCCACCATACTGGGCACTGTGGTACGTGGCATTGATTGCTGGTGGGCGTGAGTCACCACGCCCAATATCAGATCATTGTATGTGGTTACTGGGATCGAACCAGGGACCTTGCACTTGCTAGGCAGGCAATGGAACCACTGAGCCAAATCTCCAGCCCTACAATCTATTTTTTAGTGTTAGATTTTTCTTCAGAGAAACAGTCTATGAATCAGTGTGGAATTCCTGTTATAATTTAGATTTTTCTTCAGAGAGGCAGTCTATAAATCAGTGTGGAATTCCTGTTATAATTTAGAAAGTCCATCTCATTACCAGTTTTGTTTTCCCTGTATGTTTTCTTTTCTTTCTTTCTTTTTATACCAAGAATAGAACTCAGGCCTCAGGATTGCCAAGTAGGCACTGTGCCACTGAACTACATTCCTGGTCCTCCTAGTATCTTTTTTGTTCTTGGTTTTGTTGTGTTGTGTTGTGTTGTGTTGTTTTGGGGATTGAACTAATGGCCTTTGCACTGAGCTATGTCCCTAACCCCTTTTCAGTTTTAAGACAAGGGCTTGCTAAATTTCCCAGGTTGGGCTCAATCTTGTGATCTTCCTCCCTATCCTCCCAGTGTGCTGGGATTACAGGAGTGTGCCATAGTTTGTATTTAAAACTTTCTGCTCTGATTGACCTACTTTTTGCTCTTCATTATACAGTGGCATAAGGAAATTGAACTCCGTGTGTGTTCCTTTTAATAGTTTTAGAGGATTGCTTTTTTAGACCGTATTTTCTATAGATATCAAAGAAAGCCACATCAGAATCATTGCTTCTTTGTAATTGTTGCTAAGAGGGTTTCTCTTATCATTTAATAATATTAATAATATGTCAATTGACCGATCAAGCATCGTAGAAACCTTTTAAAAGGAAGAAACACACATGGGAATAAGGAGGCAGAGATCTCAGGCCAGCTCTGATGGTTCTTGCCGTAAATGATCTTACATAGATTTCTTCTCTAAACAAATTTTCTCATCTATAAGCTGGATAAGTTAGAATAAGTCATCTTTAAAGTCCTTTTAGGCTCAGATTCTGACTCTGAGCACTTGAGTCTATTTATTCCTTTTGTTTGTTTGTTTGTTTGTTTTTGAGACAGGGTCTCACTTTGTAGTTCAGGCTGGCTCTGAGCTCACTATGTAGCCTAGGCAAGGTTCGAACTCAGCAATCCTCCTGTCTCTGCCTCCCGAGTGCTGGGATTACAGGCGTGAGCCACCACGCCCGGCTATTCCTTTTGTTAAAGCTAGTCAAGAATTGAGGAAAGCTGTTTATTTTTCACAGTTTGAAGTCAGTCTAAATAGGAAGAAGCCCAGTGTAGTGGTGAACACCTGTGATTCCAGCCTCAGGAGAGAAGATAGCGGCAAGTTAGAGGTCAGCCTGGGTTACATAGTGAGTTCAAGGGCAGGCTGAATTACAGAGTGAAACCTTCTCTTACAAGGAAAAAAAAAGGGAAGAAGCAGGTTTTCCTTGGCTTATTGGTGCATGAGGATTGGAGGTGATTGGCCTGGGTTGGGTTAGACTTGTCTTAAAATTTAGTCATTGGCTAATCTTTCAAATTGCTTTGTGATAACTTAACACATTATATAAGTTACCCATTGAAAGAATACCAATGGGTAACATTTGTTTTATTTACTGAGTTGTGTAATCATCACTGCAGTCAATTTTTAGGGCATTTTCATCATCCCAAAATGAAATGCTGTTCCCCTTATGCATCACCTATGAACTTCTCACAGGTTTCTCCCGGCCCCAGACAACCAACCAACCACCAGTCTACTTTTTGTCCCTATTGATTTGCTTATTCCAGATACCCTACATAAATGACATCAAACAATATGTGATCCGTTGTGACTAAATTTTTTAGTTTAATATCTTCAGAGTTTACCCATGTGGTAGTATATATCTGTATTTCATTTCTCTGTATTGCTGGAAGATATTCCTTGCTATGGATATACCACATCTTTTATCATTGATCAGTTGATGGGCATTTGGGTTGATTTTACTTCTTGGCTGTTATGAACAATCCTGGTATAGATATTGACTTACAAGGTTTTGTCTGGACATGTATTTTCAGTTCTCTTGAGTTACATACCTAGCAGTGGAATTGGCTCATCTTTTTAAAGAATCAGCAGATTTATATAGAGGGTGGGGAGGTGTGGAAGGGGAGGGATGTGGGTAAAAATGAGAATTAACTTGTGTCATATACTGGTACAAATTCCCCAATGTTATGTGTGATTGAGAGATGTATATAAAATATACCAATAAAGAATTCAGTTTTTAAAAAAACAAAAAACCCCCAGCAGATTATTTTCCTGGTTACCTAGACCTTTTCTAGCAGTGGCTGACAGTTCTACTTTATCTCCATCCTTATTAATCCTTATTATGTGTCTTTTTAGCTATAGATATCCTAGAGGATCTAATCATTTTGGTTTTGATTTACATTTTCCTTATGAGTAATGATGTTGAACATCTTTTCATTATTTTGGGGGCATTTATATATTTTCTTTTATTTATTTATTTATTTATTTATTTATTTATTTATTTATTTATTTATTTATTTTTGAGACAGCGTCTCGCTTTGTAGTTCAGGCTAGCTCTGAGCTCACTCTGTAGCCCAGGCAAGCCTTGAACTCAGCAATTCTCCTGTCTCTGCCTCCCGAGTGCTGGAATTACAGGCATGAGCCACCACGCCCGACTATATATTTTCTTTGAGACATTAATTAATTTTAATTGATTTTCTAAGGGTATGCAAACAGATGAGTCTCTGTATAGTTGAAGTTTTTCATTTATTTGTTAACAGACAAACATCATTATTTGTTAGAAATAACACATTGATGATTTTTGAATGCTGTTGGCTTTACTTGGTAATTGCTCTAAAAACTTCTGATGCTTACACTGCCGTAATTTGTCATCAGAAGTGATATGTATGTGGTAAACATCAGAAGCAAATGAGTATGAGGGAATAACTTGCAGTGAGGCAGACCTGGATTAGATCGGTCTGGCTTCTTCTAGCTTTATGATTTGGAGATGAGCCTTCTGCATATCATCTCTGCATCTGAAAATTTTCTGATAGAGTAGCACCCAGTAAACATTAGCTAGTTCTTTACCCTTCAATAGGCAGAACTGTGTCCAATGTGCTTGGGAAACAGGCTGTTGTTAGAAATTCAGCGGGGGGGGGGGGGTCCCAGAAAAACTACGCTACCTTCTCTGTTACCTCTGTCTATATCTTTGTTTGTTTGTTTTTTGAGACAAGGTTTCCCTTTGTAGTTTAGGCTGTCCTAAACTCACTGTGTAGCCCAGGCAAGCCTCAAACTCAGCAATCTTCCTGCCTCTGCCTCCCAAGTGTTGGGATTACAGGTGTGAGCCACCACACCTGGCATTGTGGTGTGTGGTAGTGATTGCTGGTGGGTATGAGTCACTACACCCAGTATTGTTGTATGTGGTTACTGGGATCAAACCAGAAACCTTGCACTTGCAAGGCAAGCACTGGAACCACTGAGATAAATCTCCAGCACTCAGTTTCATTTTATTTGCATAGTTACTTGGTTATTATACTGAGAGATAGAGTGAGAGACATAATACACTAGTACTTATTTAAATTTCTTAGAAATGTATTTAAAGGTATTTAATGCTATCTTAAGTATAAAACAAAACTGGAACTTATTTTTTTTATATTTTGGGACCAGGTTTTGCTTTGTGGTTCAGGTGGACCTCAGATTCACTATGTGCCCCATGCTGGCATGGAACAGTGAACTTCCTGCCTCCTCTTTCCAACAAGTGCTGTGATTGTAGGTGTTTGCCTCTCTGCCCATCCAAAATTTGAATTTTAAGAAGGAGCTATTAAGGCTTTGGTATACAGTTAGCTTTACATTTAAAGTGCTTCCTTTTTTTTTTAAAAGTACTCTGTGATATTTAATAGCCTCACAGTAACATGGGCCCATTAGATTCTCAAGTTCTTAAAGCCCACTCCCAAGTTTTCTACTTATATTCAAATCTTATCTATCAAAAATAAATCTCTCAGGCTGGAGATTTATCTCAAGTGCTATCTTGCCAACCTTGGAAGCACAAGGGCACCGAGATCAATCTCTGGTCAACAACAAAAAAATCCCTCCTTTATTTATAATTATATACAACTTATTTATTCAGTTTAGTTTTTTTAGTTTTAGTTTGTTTTTTCTTTTTGGTTTTTGAAACAGGAAGCAGGATCCAGGATCTCGCTGTGTGGTTTGGGCTGATCTTGAACTCACTGTACATGCCAAGCTGGCCTTCAACTCACAATTGTTGTGCCTCAGCTTCCCAGCTATGTTAGAACTTTTAAAAAGGAAAAAACCAATAAAAGTACTTATGGAAGAATAATAGCAAATATAAAAACTACATGGGAAAGTGGGTGTAGTGTCTATCACACACATACACTTGTAGTCCAAGCTCCTTGGAAGGAAGGCTGAAACAGGAAGATTCCTTGAACCCAGAAGTTGGAGACCAGCCTGTGTGACATGTCAAAAAAACAAAAAAGAACAGAAAGACAGAGGAATCATGTATATCAAGTTAATGTACTAGATCCCTTGAGATGAAAAGAAATAAGATCACATAAATATATAGCTTCAAGTATATGTGTATTATGTGTTGCAACAATAGTATCTGAAGTGAGATAGTGAAGTGTATGATTTAAAAAGAAAAGCCTCATTTAACTTAGTTATCCCTTCTGAAGCCTTAATATTGGCTACTTAATCTTTTCTTTTTTTTTTTTTTGCCTTTTGAGACAGGGTCTCGCTTTGTAGTTCAGGCTGGCCCTGAGCTCACTATGGTGCCCAGGCAAGCCGCCGCGAACTCAGCAATCCTCCTGTCTCTGCCTCCCGAGTGCTGGGATGACAGGCGTGAGCCACCATGCCCGGCACTGTGGTATGGGGTATTGATTGCTGGTGGGCGTGAGTCACCATGCCCAGCATTGTATGTGGTTACCGGGATCGAACTCAGGACCTTGCGCTTGCGAGGCAGGCGCCGGAACCACTGAGCTAAATCTCTGGCCCTACTTAATATTTTCTGATTTTTAAAACTACCATTCATTTCCATTGCTCTACTCTTGAAGATCACACACACACACACACACACACACACACACACACACATTTAGTTTTACTGGTTTCTAGGAACATTCAAGTCTTTTCTTCATTGTCTTCTTTGACCCTGACCTGTTTTAGTGTTCATTACTACAAGTTATCCCTGTCTTTGTTACACTCTTATTTTGGTTTTTGGTTTATTTCTTCTCCTCTCTTTTGTTGCTGCTATTCTCCTGCCATGCCCCGCCCCCCAGCTAATTGCTTTTCCATCTCCTGTTTTCTAATTTTGGATATACTCCTCAGGGTTCAGTCCTTAACTCTCTTGTTTTTTCTTGCCTCTATCCCAGAAAGCCCAAGATTTCCCATGGTTTATCTAACACCTCTTCACATATGACTTCTCAATTCAAGTTCTCAGCTGACCCAAATTAAATTTTGTTATTTCTAGCTGCTTCAAGAAGAACATTTCCATTTGTAGCTCCTTTGCTGCCATTTCTTTATTTTTAAAATTTTATTGGTACATTTTAGATACACTAATGGTACACCAAAGGTAGCATTCATCATAGGGAATTTGTACCTGTACATGATTTGGGGGAGGGGACTGGGGATTGAACTCAGGACCTTGCACTTTCAAGGTAAGTGTGGTGCCACTGAGCTACATCACTGGCCCTCTGTACATGATATTTCTTGTTTCTTTTTTAAATTTTCATTCTGCTTTCCTCCCTTCAGCCCTTCTATCCCTCCTTATTTGCAAAAGCTTTATTTTCATCTTTTATTTTTATTCCTTTTTTCTTGTCCCTTCTTTCCTTTCCCTATCTCCCTTCACTGCAATTTTAAACTCAGCATTTTAAAATACACGTTTAAAATCTACTCCATAGCCAACACTCATGTCCTTATTTCTGTTAGTGCGCACTCTGATTGTTTCAAATCATAACTTGAAATCTTGGAGCTATTGATGTGTTGGAGGCAGTTTATAGGGACTCATGGTAGCCAAATGTTAAATTTTTGGCAATTCTGTGAGCTGATTGCTAAGCCATTATTAAAAATTAAATTATGTGGGCCGGAGGGTTAGCTCAGTGGTTCCAGCGCCTGCCTCGCAAGCTCAAGGTCCTGAGTTCGATCCCTGGCAACCACATATAATGCTGGGCGTGGAGACTCACGCCCACTAACAATCAACACCGCATACCACAATGCCCGGCGTGGTGGCTCACGCCTGTCATCCCAGCACTCGGGAGGCAGGGACAGGAGGATTGCTGAGTTCGCAGCAGTTTGCCTGGGCACCATAGTGAGCTCAGGGCCAGCCTGAACTACAAAGCGAGACCCTGT
>PVIC010043545.1:0-15369 GCA_004025085.1 Thryonomys swinderianus
TCACAGGGCCACCGCCACCACACACACAGCGAAACGGGCACACAGGAGGTCAACCCCTTTTCCCGAGAGCCCCAAATAGGGCTTGTGCTCTCCCTCTCCACCTCCCATAAGCAGGTTTCACTGAAAAAACAAAACCCCCAAACGGCTCCCACGCTCCTCTTCCCGGTCGCGTTTCCTTGTCTTAGGATTTGAATTCTGGCGGAGGTGACAGCTCTTGTCTTTGTGGGCAGCGTAGGCCCCGTATTGGCAGAAACTCCAATAGTCTCTGCACACCTGCCCAATAGCTCTGAAAAATACAACCTCTGAGGACTTTTTCTCCCCCAGCAAATGCATCCAGCTGGCCTCTTTCCAGGAGGCTCGGAGTTGGTGAGCAGTGCTGGCCTGCACGGCCCAGGGTGGACAGCCATGGGCCATCTTCTGTGAGGCAGGCAGGAGCCTGATGCCACTCTAGGTGACCCCAGTCAGCCCTGGGCAGGTTTTCCCCCCTCGACTCCAGGCCTTGCTAGAAAAGGCTCGGGAAGAATGGGAATAAAATGTAAAAATAAAGTAAAATGAAGGGCCAAGAAAGGGAGCATATAAAGCAGAGTAATTGCAACAATATAAAAGCCTCATGTAGGTGCCATAAAGAGTGATCGGATTGAAAGCTGCTGATATAGCTGAATCCATAAAAGTGTGCTCTAAGTTGTTTATTACATGCTGGGGTGCGCAGGTACCACGGCCCAGATTAATGGGGCGCGAGGAGGCGGCAGACAGAGGCCAGCCGGAGCGCCAGCAGCGCAGCCGGGTAAGCAGGCAGCCCTGGAGGAAGGTGAGCTGCGGCGGGCCAGTGGGCACAGGAGAGCTGCTGGGGCCGCATGGGTTCCCCATCGGGGAGGGATGGAGAGTGCCGGGCTGGAGGGAGCCACTGGGCTGGGGACCCAGGCACAGGGACTGAGGGTCTGGAGAAGTGTGGGTTCGAGCCTCACCGTACCTCGAGAGCTCTCCAGGTGACCAAAGCCAGTTACTTCCTTCCGTTTCCTTGGTGGCTACAGTGGGCTAGACCTCACCACCGCTTGGGGTCTGTGAATCCAGCCCCGGACTCGGTAAGTCTGTCCCTAAGCCCTGGGCGTGGGGTGCTCAGCTGGTCCGGGTGACAGGGCACACAGCAGGTGATGGTCCTGCTCCCACAGATCGGCTGCATGTGCTGAAGACAGCTCCCCATCCCAGCTCCAGTGGCACCTGAGGCCACAGCGAGGTGCACATGTGTCCCCGAGCCTTGGGGCTGCGCTACTGGGTTCCAGGAGAGCAAGCAGCCTCAGCACTGCCTGGGGACGGGCAGCTGCAGGTGGCAGCAAAAGGGCAACCCTATACCAGGAGTGCTGTGGGGAAGGGTGGCCCTAAGAGCCCCAGAAGGCAGGAGGGGCTCCTGTGACTGGAGCGCGGAGCCCTTGGGTTCTGCTGTCCCAGCCTGGCCTCTACCCTTTGCCTGAGTGAGAAAGTGTGCATCGGTCCAGCGCTTCTGCTAGCTGAGCCCTGCAGCGTCCACAGAATCCTTCTCACCCACCCACAGCAACAAGGGGGCAGAGCTGGCACGTGAGGTGAGACCCATGTCCCATTCCAACCAGGGGGACAGGGAGACTGGATTAGGAAAGGTTAGATGGAGACCTGACAGCAAGAGATCTAGCAGCTGGGCTCCAGGCTGGCAGCCAGCCCCCAGTGCGTGCTGTGGACATAAGTGGGAGGACGGCCGGGGTGGAGGAAGACCCAAGGGCTGGGGTGGTGCTGAGCCCAGGTGTCCAGAGATGGGCTGACCCTCCACTGAGCAAATGGCTGTGGGGACTGGGGCCCAGGTGGTGAGACTGGATTTTGTTGCACGGTTTTGCGATGGTGGTGGGACAGCTGAGCGGAGGGGTGCAGAGGAACTGGAGGAGCCCTGCTGTTGGGGGACAATGGCCAGGAGTGCGGGCTGCCAGGTGAGATCGGCGTGCCTGGCCAGCCCTAGATGTTGGGCTGACTCACAGGGGTGAGGCTGAAGTAGAGTAGCTGGAGAGTGGCAGGGAAGCTCAGTGAATGGGGTGCCCCTGCCCACTGGGGAGGGGCAGGCAGAGCTGAGGGGCACAGAGCCGGTACCAGAGGCCAAGGTGGGCCTGTAGGCCAGGAGGATGGCAAAGAAGGACATCTTCCTACAGAGCGGGGTGGGGAGAGAAGAGGGGCCTTCCTGTGGGCAGCAGCATGTGATGGATAGCTTTCTTCCTGAGATCAGCTCCATGAGACAAAGGAGCAGTAGTTGCGTGTAGGCTGCAGGGTCAGAGAAGCATGGACGTCATGCCAGCCTTTGCCAGTCCCAGCAAATGCCAAAGGGAACTGAGTTCCATTACCCTTCTGGGCTGACTCGCTCAGCTTGCCCATCTGTAAGCTGCTGGTTATGATCACTGTGGATTGCCTGCCTCCCACGATTGCGGTAGGAGTGACAGGTGCATCCTGTGGCACCTGGAGAGTGGAGAATAGGGTGGAGCCAGAGGGGGGGCGATAGGGCGCGCCCTCTGCAGGACACACCTGACTGTCAGGTGCCCTACACTGGGCAGGGTGCACTAAGTCATCCTTTCTGTCTTGAGGTGTCCTGTGACCAGCTATGGACAGCAGACAGCTCAGGCACCAACGTGGACACAGGCCTCAGGAAACTCACACCGTGGACAGGGCGTAAGCAGGCACAGGTCTCCAAGCCCAGATATCCCCAACCTTCAGTGGGGCTCCTGTCCCAGTTCAGGCCCGTGGAGTCTCCAAGTCACTGGGAAGAGGTGATGGGCCCCTCCCCACCAAGGCCAGCTGCGGTCTGCACAGGGTGGAGACCTTCTGGTGGAGGTTTACTGTAAGTGAAATTGGGTCCAGTCTGGGGTGGGGGATACAGGAGCAAAGAGAGTCCAAAATGTTCCATTATGAAAAGTCCAGGCAAGCCAAGCAACGAGGAGGGATGCCCTGGAGCAGGAGGGTACAGATGGCAGTCCCCACACCGGCTCAAGTCAGAGGCAGCAGCCTGGGATGATTTTCCTGATGGCCCCACTGAGGGCTTCTAGGGTGATCTATTCTCCAGCTGTTCCTGGTTGATGCTCTCAGCTCCGCCATGGGCAGTGCTTTACAGATGAGGAAGCCGAGGCTCGGGGACTGTGCTGGGGGAGAGGGCAGCGTTGTCTCTGTCCTGTCTCTCTCCAGGGTCGGCTTTCGGGACACCGCACTGCAGCCACCCCTAGGCACCAGGGGCACTCAGGCCTTAAAATCCATGCCATCCCACACAAGGCCACGGGCCACATGTGCCTCTCAAGGAACTGAAATGTGGCTGATGCCCCTTTGATTTAATGTGATTTAATTTTAACTAATTTACATTTAATTAAAAACGGATCCCCAATTCAGTTATTAGAACACTTTTAAGTATGTGTGAAACAACTTGGGCATAAGACTCTACCTTTTCAGCTGTAAATTTCATGAAATCAAATTACAGATCACGTATTTCAGATGGAAATTTAGCATTCCAAACTGAGATACGCTGGAAGTGTAAAATACACACAGATTTCAAAGACTTAGTATGCAAAAACCCAGTGGAAAATACCCCACTAATATTTTCTACATTGATGGTGTGTAAGAAGATACTTTGGGTACATTTGGTTAAATAAAATATATTCATAAAATGAATTCCACCTATTTCTTTTTATCTTATAAAAATGAGGCTACTGAAAAATTTAAAATTGTATTTCTGGGGGCAACGCAGTTCCGGTGCCCAGGCATGGGGATGGGCCACCTGAAGTCGCCTGGACTACCCAGCCAGGGTCGATGCCTGGGGTCCCCTGTCTTCCTCTTTCTTTTCCCATTTCCAAGGAGCAGGGGCTCCCAGAAGGTGCTAAAGAACCCTGGAGGTTGAGAGTGGAGCCGATGGAGGGGGGAGGGGCTGGCGGAGCACGGAGAGGTGACAGGGGAGCCAGAGCGGAGTGGTGTGGACGAGGTGGCAAGTGCTCTCACAGACTGGGTGGCCGGCAGCCAGGAGGACCGGGAGCTCCAGGTGGCGCGGGGAGCGGGGTTTTGAAGTGCAGTCACTCGTGGGTGGGGAAATTAGCTGAACATCAGCGGTGCGGCTCTCTCGTCTGGCATGAATCACCGCCTGGGAGCAGTAGCTGAGGGGCGGCGGATGGGGAAGCAGACCTGGATGGAAGGACCTGCCCACCGCTCTGCGCCTCCTGGCCTGTGTGGCTGGGGCGCTTTGAGATGGAGACGAACGAGAGTCAGCCCTGACTCCTCTAAGGAGCAGGCAGAGCAGGGGGCAGACGGAGCAAAGATGCCCCGGCCTGGGGTAAACTGAGTCACTGAGAAAGCTGGCTGGCTGTGACTAGGATCACGAGCCACCTGCATCTTCTTCACTGCCTCTTCCTAAGGGGCTGGGTCCCGCGAGACGCTGGGTGTTACGGTGGATGGGAAATATATGGGAAGAAGCTCTCCTTTTGTGACTCAGTTTCCTTTTCCCTCAGAAAAAACAGCCCTCACTCATGCTGGTCATAGCTTGGAGCTATGGACTTGGCTGAGAGCCCAGTCAGGCCGACGTGAGAGAGCTGTGGCTGACAGGTCAGTCGCCAGAATGGATTCTCCAGCCTGAGTCTTTCCAGGCAAGGTGGGAACTGGGAATGGAGGGATGTGGGGAGGGCTCCCATTGGAGCTAGGGAGGCCTGGGAACGGGGCTGGCAGAGGCCGGGCACACTGTGGGCAGTGGAGACCCTGGATGACAGAAGCTGCGATCAGGGAAGGGTACCAGAAGGCCCCTGCTTGCCGCACTCGCGTCTCGAGGCTGGTGGGTGTGTCCCAAGGCCGCTTTGGGAACGGGAGTGGTGCAGATGTGAGGGGACGAGAACATCTGGCTCTCCCAGCTTGTGTGCTGCTTGGCTGCTGCAGGAAGTGCCAATATCACCCCGCACCCTTAGATGTGGTCTCTGTGATTCCCAGCCTGGGCCACCACCCCAGCCACCCCACCTGCCTTCTCTAGTCCTGACCCACGGAGACAGGAGAGAGCACCTCATCGGGCCGGGGACGGCAGGCCTCAGCCAACATCCCTGGATCCAGCTTCAGCTGGATGAATCTCTGCCACAGGTCCCTTGAGTTTCCCTTTACAGCTTCTCTCCTTGGTCCGGGGCACTCGCAGGCAGGCAGAGTGGTGGTCTGGGAAGGAGGCGGGGGACCTAGTGCTGCTCTGGGTGGGAACTGCCTGGCTCTGAACAAAGACAGCACTTTGCCAGCTGAGCAGAGGCAGTTAGTATATCTACATCTCTATCTCTATGTATCTATGTATCATCTATCTATCTATCTATCTATCTATCTATCTATCTATCTATCTATCAATCATCTATCATCATCATCTATCTTTTTTTTGTAGAAGGGATTGAACTTGGGCCCTTCTGCTTCCAAGGTAGGGCAGTGCCCCTTGAGCTAAATCTCCAGGCCCAGTTAGTATACTTTTAAAAAAATGAGCATCAGAGTCCCCCAGGGTGCTTTCTCTGTGAGCACCTGAGCCCAGGGGGTGGTGTTCCCCACCCCCTCTCCCACTCTGCTCCTCTCCTCGCTGGGGCTCAGCCGCCCTGCTAACAGCCAGGGCAAGAGGCCCATCTCCTGGCACAGGGTCTCATGCCAGCTTCCGAGCTCAGTGCCTCCTGTTTCCATGCTGGAACTCACACCAGGGACCAAAGCACAACACCCAGCAGGGCCCCCCTCCCCGGGAGGGATCCTGCTGCTGGCCCCGCCCCACCCCCATTCCATCTTCCCAATGGCCCCCTGGAGCACCATGCCCCAGAGCACCACTCTGAGACAGCCCAGGCCCTGTGCTTACTTACTCTCCACGGCGAGAGTGATGGGCTGGCTCGTCTTGTTATCTCCATTCTTGTCATTAACAGCTTGCACATAGTAGCGGCCCGCGTCAGGAGCCACCGTGGACAGGATGACGAGAGTGTTCTCCAGCGTGATGGCTCTGGGAAGAAGAAGAGGATTCCTTGACAGGGGCTGGAGGGACTTGGAGCCTCCTGGGAATGGGAGCTAGCACTGAGGCTGGGGGATGGGGAAACTCAGCCCAGCCCAGCTGGAAAGAGGAGGGGTAGTCCCTTCACCCCGGAGATGCACTGTCCAAGCCCCAGCAACGGCTGTCTTTTTCTATGGCACAGCCTCGACGTCTTTGTGAGCTTGTCTCTGCACATGAGCTCCACAGTGATACATATGGAATGACTGAGAAAATGCTGGTGATAATAAGGGACTAAGACTGAGCAGGACCATTCCAGGACCCCCCACTCCTACCTTGGGCTCACTGTGTGCTTCAGGCTGGCCCTGAACTCACTGTGTAGCCCAGGCTACCCTCGAATTCATGGTGATCCTCCTGCCTCAACCTCCAGAGTGCTGGGATTACAGGCAGGTACCACCACGCCTGGCTCACTCCTACCTTTTTTAGGCTGACTCAAAAACCACAGCTTTCCTGAAACAGATTTCTAGAGTCCCACCTCCCTCCAGTGTCCTTCCTGGGGATCAGTTTCCCCTCCATAAAGCTCAAGAACATGTGTGAGACCCACAGTGCCGGATATGCTGGGATGGACTGCTTGTCCCGAGGCCATTTCCTTTTTCTGGGTTCCCATCATACAGCCCCTCAGCAGGCCAGATCTTCAGACAGAGAAACTGGAGTCCCCTTAAAGCAGAGCCAGTGGCATGGGGAGTGCTACCCACCCCCTTCCATCCGTGCCTTTCGCCCATTCTCCTGATGACAAGAGAAGCATTAGTTTGCCAAGTCTGTCTCTGGATTGTAATGCGATGTCCCCGAGACAGCTGTTAAATATCCTTAATGTTAGTTTAACAAGGACAAAACCAGTTGAATTCTTTTCAGATTTCCCCATTAGATGAATGTTAGAGAGTTTTAAGCAGGCTCGCAAATAAACATCCCTGCTAATGCCTCTCCGGCCTGGTTCTCTCGCAGCCTCAGTGTTCTGTGTCCTCCCGATTTGGGGTTTTGCCTGCACAGAGCCCTGGTCCTATCGGTGGAGCTCTGGCAGTAGGGAGGCACTGCCCTTGGTTAGAGGCCCTAATGATGCCCATTTTTTTCTTCTTTTCCTGGAAAGCTCTTTTTACCCCAGCTAATGAGATGGTAGGGAATGGGACCAGAGCCAGGCTAAAATGTCTTAAAGGCGACAACGCAGGACCAGGATGGTGACCATCTTCCCACTTGGGAGCCTCCTACAGGGATCTGTGATCTTAGCTGTGGCATGTGGCTGGCCAAGGGCTGGGGGCAGGAAGCCTGGGCTGTTTGTGGGTGGCTGGGTGCAGGGGCTGCACAGGGGACGCTCTGGGACAGAATGGAGGACCCAGCTGCTGGGGGCACGGAGCTCCTCCTTGCTGGGCCTGGCGGCTCATCTCTGCAAAGGCGGGAGCGAGTGTGTGCTAGGATTTCCTACAGGCCGAGGCCCAGGGACACTGCTTCCTGTCGCTGTTTCTGTTTATTTCCCCATCTAGCCAAGGCAAGCCTCGGTGCCCACTGGCTGTTACCCATCTATAGCTCTCACTGGGTCCAACGTGGCTTCAGGATGGAAGACATTTTGTGGGTAGCAATGTGCCATACTCCTTGCCGGGATACTGTGTGTGGTGTAGCAGAGGCCCCTGCAGGCACACTCTCCTTCCCCATGCATCCTGAGCCCCTTCGGCCCCTCTCTCCGGATTGCTTTTCCTCTTAACTGGGAAGGTTCCTCTTGTTCCATTCTCTTTCTTGGCTCTATTTTATCTACATTATGATACTTTTTTTTAGGTCAGTGCTTCTCAACCAGGGATGACTTTGCCCCCTGGGGGACATGGATAATGTCTAGACTTTTGGTTGCTGTGGCCGTGGGGAGCTGCTCCACTCTAGTGCGGAAACCAGGAATGCTGTTTAGCAAGAGTCCCCAGGGGGTGGGCAGCCCCTTGGGAGAGCCGCTGTCCCTGCTGGCGAGGTTGAGTACTGCGGTTTGGGTGTGTTGCCTAAGGGTTCAACATGTTGCACATTTAACTCGTACTGTGAAGTATGAAGAGTGTGGAAACCTAATCCAAGCATGGTGCTTAGTGGAGCCTTTGGGAGGTGATTAGGATGAGATAAAGTCATCAGATGGAGCCCCGTGAACAAATCTTGGTGACTTGATGAGAAGAGGGAGTCCAGAGCGACACACGTACAAAGTCACATACACACAAACACTCCCAGTCTCTGGATATGTGATGCCTGGCACCCCCCTGGCAGGCAAGAAGGGCAGCACTAGATATGGCTGCTAGATCTCAGACCCATCGAATCACGGGCCAACAAGAACCTTGTCCCTTTACTCACCCTGCGGTGTTGTGTTTCTAACAATGGAAAATGGACTAATCCACGGAGGCCTTGTGTCTGGGGATGAGGTAGGCACTGGGGTGGCAGAGGTGCCCAGATACCTAGCTCAGGTCCAGGCTCCCCTCCTGGAGAGGACATGTCTGCTGGACTCCAGCTTCCTGTCCTGTCCAGGGTTGGGGAGGGCTGTGCACATCCTGGACTCGGCCCGCAGGAGCCCTGCAGTGTCCTCCTGTTGCCTGCATCCTGCAGGATACGGGCTAGAACTCTGAGCATGTGGGACAGAAGTCCCAGAGGCCTTTTCCTTGCCTCGCTGGGCCTAGCAGGAGGGCAAGGAAGTCTGTGGGCCCCAGCCATCTGTATGATGACCGGCCCCTTGACATACAGGCTGGGCAGCACTGCAATTCACTGCCAGCGTGCACAGGGGTGCTTGTGGTCTTTGGGAAGGCATCTACTCTGCTGTACTCAGATGTACCCACCTGAGAGAAGTGGGGGAAGGGTTCTCTGCAGGGCATGGATAGCTGTGCTCAACTTGGGGGGCTGGATACACAGCACCTCTTGATTCTGAGCTCTGCCATGTCCTTGCTTTGGCCAATGGGATATTAATGCAACCTTGAAATTTATGTTTCTGCTTCTTGTTCTGCTCCTCTGTAACTGTCAAGAACACGTGAGGACAAACTGGCAGAAGGGATAGACATGTGGATGATAGCCAAGTCACCTATCATCTACCATGATAGCCACTCACCTAACACCAGAAAAGTGAGCCCAGCCAAACCAGAAGAAGCACCCAGGCAAGTCCAGCCTCACTCACCAACCTGTAGACTGCTAATACAGGAAGTCCTTATTGTTTTAGCAGCATTGGTACATTTTGTTATGCAGCATTATTGAGGCTGTGACTGATACAAAATAGGTTTTCAACACTGGCTGCACCTTAGAATCATCTGGGGAACTTTAAAAAATAAAAAATTCCAATGACCAAATTATGCCCCGTTTCAGTGAAAACAGAATGTGTCAGAGTGGAAACCAAGGATCAGTAGATTCCAAAGCTCCCAAATGAGTTGCACAGGTAGCCAGGTTGAGGCTCTCTGTGCCAGGACTAGGCTTCCAAAGCAGAGTCCCTTCTTCAAGTCTCTGCTTGTTCACACAGAGGTTTCACAGAAGCCAAGAATTATACAGCCTGACTCTAGAGTCAGCTCTGGGAGATGTGGCAAAGTAGTACAACTTTCAGAGCTTTGCTGTGTTGTTCACACAGTGAGGATAAACCTGGCTAACTCCTGGGCCAGTCATGAAGGTTACACACTCAGCAACTAGTCCTGGAGCAGGTGCCCTGGGGATGGGAAAGAGGAGACTGAGAGAACCTCGTTCCTTGTGGAGGGAGCTTCTCAGAGAAGAGATGTGTCTGTGCTTCCTGAGAACATGGCAGTCACTCAACAAAGAGTCACTATGACCACTGTGTTGTTGCACTTCTACTGTGGGACTGAATACTCCCCAAGGTGAGAACCGCCTGCAATCTTTCCCCACTCGCTACAGGACAGGATGGGCTCTGCCCACTCTAAAAAGGTGGTCCCATGTGGAGAGCCAAAGGGCAACCGCACCCAAAAGATAGCGCTGAGGAAGTAGGTCAAGTGGTCTGAACCACTGAAAAACAAGTCTATATCCGCTAAAAAACAAGTCTATATCCGCTGAAAAACAAGTCTATATTTAGGCATTGCCTGATCAGCCAGTTCGCTTCCGCTGTATAGCCGCCTATCCCAGAATGCCACGTGTCCTTCAGGCATTGGCTGATGACTATATTACTGGGAGAGGCCTATAAAGGGGAGCTTTTTTGTTTTTGCTCAAGCAAAGGATCCTAAATAAAACAGCAGAAAGAAGAGTTCGCGGCCGCGTCTTCCTTGCTGGTCGAGGGGGAAGCGACAGTCCCATGGATCAGGAAGAGCAGGGTCCAGAGGCTGAGGGCAGCATCTTCTGGAAGATGTTGTGTTCCTCTCCTTTTGTGGTTGGCAGGGCGCTGGCGCTGCTCCTCCTGCCCACAAGCCAGGCTCCTCCGAGGCCACTGCATCTTTCTCCCAGCCCCCCACCCACCACTTTATCCCAGCCAGAACACACACAGCCCGGCCCCCCGGTGCATGCCCACCCATGCATCTGACGGACACTGCTCTTCCAACCAGCCTTCCACCACCCTAGCACTGCCATCTAAATCTGGGCCTGTGCGTGCATGTCTGGGTGTTTTAAGTCCTCTTGGAGAATTATATGCCAGCTGGGAATAGAGGCACTGCCCTGGATTCCCCCAGGGAATCCCAAGGCCTAGCAGGCAGGTTCCAAGAAAGTCCTTCAGAAACTGAATGTCTATTCCCACCCTGAGGGGTCCTGCGGCCGGCTGTGTCCCAGACAGAGGCTTCGAGGTAGGGCACGCTGCAGCACCTGGGGGACTAGACGTGCCCCAGCCTTCTCCCCAGGGCCAGCCTCCCTCACTGTCCCCGCAGGGGAGGGCCTCACATGCGGCTGCTGGGTGGGATCTTGCGACCATCACGGAACCAGGTCACCTGTGGCCGGGGGAAGCTGGCAATGCGTGGGGCACGGATGACGGCAGCTTCTCCGTGGGAGACGCTCTGGTGCTTCTCACCCTCCTCGAAGCTCCCCATATCTGCAGTGGGAGAAGGAAAACGAGGGTCAGTGGTGGAGGGACTCAGGCAGCGTCTGCAGCAGCGGCAGGCAAGATGACGCAGGGACAGGATGCCCTGGGGACAGAGGCCTCACACCGTCCCACTTCGCCCTTATCCCACCACTGCGCCATCCCCTGCTTCATGAGTTTGGGCTTTATATCCATTTTTATCCACAGGCATTTTACATCCTTGAACCAATTGATTTGTCCAACAGACACGAGAGGCTGATCATTATTTCACACCTTTTCTATCTGAAAACACCCACTGAAATGCTCTGGTGAATTAACTTGTCCAAGGTCATGTAGCTAGGAAGGAATTGAGGCCTTGAACTCAGCAGTGTGGCTCCTGCCATGTCTTCTCTGCACTAAGGGGCTGCTTTTGGTACAGCAGGGTGTTAGGGCTGGTCTTGGGTCTGGACCTCTGTGCCTTGAGGGGAGGGCAGGGTGGGCACATTGCAGCGACTGGGGTCTTGGGTGCTCCTTGAGGCCCGTGCTGTGCAGAGGGTTTCCCTCTGGGGCCTGTGTGCGGCTGCATGTATGTGGAAACACGAACACCATATTGCCTTTTTCAAAGCATGCCCACCTCCTTGGCAGAGAAGGGAGAGCATTTATCCTGGCTCTGATGTTGCCAGCCAGGAGGGGAGCAGAGAACAGAGGAGACACTCAGGAGTGACTGCTCGCTGGGCTGGGGCTGGCACTGGCACTGATTCTCAGAGCAGGGGCCTGGGCAGGGGGTGTGGGGAAGGGGGCATGGAGATTCTATCACACCCTTGAAAAGCAGCATGCATCCTTGTGAACACAGGTGTTGTCTGTGAGTCCACAGCACCATCCAGGTGGCTAGTAGACATCTGGAGTCTCGGCCCACCCAGCCCACTGGGTCGGACTATCCAGGTTCATCCGTGAGATGCACTCTGGTCCCAGACAGGCTCTGTGACAGGAACACCTGAGGAGCCAAATGGTGCTGCTGGGAGTCCCAACTCCAAGCTCGGGATTTCACTGGTACAGAGTGTGGAGAAGGAATTCCATGCGGGGAGCGACCTGCACCAGTTCTACACCCCATCCTCTAAGCCGGTGATGGCGAACCTGTTAGTTTTCAGTGGTAACAAACAACCCTCTGTGGTGCATGTGCCATAGTTTTGCCATCACTGCCCTAATTTGGGGGTGCTTGGGTGGCATTCCCCAGAGCCACAGGCCCATGCAGGGTTCAGACTACAGATTTCTGGGTCCTGGTTTCCTCATGGTATCTCTTTAACAGCGGGGTGGTCACATAACTTAAGCCACTGGACTCTTCCTACTGTGACAGCTGCTGTTTTTCAACTCTCAGACACCACCCCTCTTGCCTGGCTGCTTCTTAGCACACCCTGAAGAGCCTTTAGTTTTCCCAAAGAATCACCTGGGGTGGGTGGGGCCCAGGTGCTGCTGTTTCTAAAACTCCCAGAAGCTGCAGTCAACATTAAGAGCACTATCTTGGCTAAAGACACCCCAGGCTCTTCTATGTGGCTTGGATTAGTCACCGGAAGCTTGGCTGACACCCACATGTCCTTCCTTCATTCCAGGCCATGGACAGCCCTGCCATACTGTGCCTGGGTCATTGCTCCCAGTCTTGCTGATTCCACTGTTCACTCAAGTCAGAGACCCCTGGCCTGCCCTCTTGTTTGCTCAGGCCCTGGATTTGACTCTCTTTGAGGCCACACCACTGTGTTGATTTTGATGGTTTCCTCTCTGCACATGACTCTCACGTTTCCTCTCCAGCTCTCGCGTGATCTCCGAGGTGCAATTTCCGACAGCTTGTTGGGTGTTTCTACCAGGAGGGCCACTTGTCACCTCCCCCCAAGCACTTCTCGCTCTCTTGGTTCTGTTCCTTGCTCCCACCACGACCAGCACCCTGCCCTGGCCAGCTGAGCTCAAATCCTTGAAGTCTTTGGTGGTGTTTTCCAGCCTGGTCCTTACAAAGACCTCAGCTCCTCCTCTGGGCTATAGCTCTTGTGAACCAAGACCCTAGGCTCCCACAGGCCTGCGAACAAGCCAGTCCCATTTACTCCCACCACTGATTTTTAGCATGGCTTCCTACATCCCATTCCCTCCACACATGGTTCCCAATTAATTTTCTGACCACAGGGCTGTCCTGCTTGGAGTCTTTGGCATCTCTTCATTGACCCAGGAAAGTCCAGATCCCCTTGCCTGGTTTCAGGGTCCCACCTAGCTGGATCTCAACCAACCTTTCTTGCCTGAATGCCCATACCACGTCCTGCCACCATGAATTACAAACACCGTGCTTCCCTCCTCAGGGCCTCTATTTTTGCTGAGCACTTGCTTGAAATGCCACTAGAATAGGCTGTGAGTCACCAACATGCCACAGTTCTACAACGTCCTGGATGACATAGCCAGTTTAGTGTTTAAGGATTAAAAGTACTATTAGCATCTGTGTTCTAAATTTGGTAGGCAGTATGCTTGTGGCAGTGGCTTAGGTAACTGTGTGACTGGAATTCAAATCCTAGCTCTGACCGTTATTAGCTATGACACTGGACAAAACTTTTGACTTTGTCAAGCTTTAGCTTTCTCTTCAGTAAAATTAAAACCTAATTTTAATGGCTTTAAATTTAATGGCTTACCCTGAGGAGCACATGAGATAGTATATGTGTGCAAGGCTATATCTTTCTAATGATGAATGCATCCATTTTTTTTTGAGACAGGGTCTTGATTTGTAGTTTAGGCTGGCTCTGAGCTCCCTCCTATGTAGCCCAGGCAAGCCTGAAACTCAGCAATCCTCCTGCCTCTGCCTCCTGAGTGCTGGGATTACAGGCATGAGCCACCACACCAAGTACTGTGGTATGTGGTACTGACTGCTGGTGGGCATCAGTCACCATGTCTGGTACTGTTGTATGTGGTTACTGGGATTGAACTAGGGACCTTGTGCTTGCGAGGCAGGCGCCAGAACCACTGAGCTAAATCTATGGCCCTGAATGCATCAATGTTTATCCTTTTCTCCAGATGTTTTTCTTATAATGTGTCTGATGGGTAGAGTGGATGACGTACCC
Organism: Thryonomys swinderianus; assembly: GCA_004025085.1. NCBI lineage: Eukaryota > Metazoa > Chordata > Mammalia > Rodentia > Thryonomyidae > Thryonomys > Thryonomys swinderianus. The sequence goes on from PVIC010043545.1 coordinate 14,030, forward strand.
CCCCCCTTGGGTATTGGGGACAGGAACATGGTGGCAGTGATGCTATATGACTTTCAAGGCATCATCAGTAAGATGCAGCTTTTCCCTGGCCTCCACTTGCCAAACACTGGTCCTTGGCATCAAGCCACTGTGTGGAAGAAGCTCAGTCTAGCATGAGGAGACACAGGAACAAGCTGCATGGTGGGGAATGGGAGCCAGTATGCAAGCCAGCACCAGCATCAGACCCCTGAACAAACAGGTGAGGCCTCAGGTGACTGCGACCTTCATGTCCCAGCCGAGATCTCAGTCCTTACAGAGCAGAGACAAGCTGTCCCTGCTGTGTCCTGTCCAGATGCAAGTCACAGAATCTGAGCATAACTAATGACTGCTGTACACCAGGGTGTCCTAGGGTGATTTGTTACCCAGGCAAGCAACTGGAAGAGTATATAAAAGTGCTAAAAATTGTATCTAATACTTTCAGTATTAGAATGTGGGAATCCTATACATTTTTCATGGTTTAGTTTAAATATCACCTTGTTAATAAAGATTACTCCAAACCATCAAAACAGAATTAAAGAACAGACTTTTTGAGTACTTAACCCTTGCCAAGTTTCTTTTGAGTTCTATTTTCCCTGCATTATCTCATTTAATCCTCCCAATAACATGACAAGCTCAATTTTAATAAATATATGTTTTTAGTGGTTTATTAATTTCTATTACTTGGCTCTGTCTATAAAAATTACAACAATAAATCACATTGATTTCAGCCCTTAAAATAATTTTATCTCTTTAAGAAACTTTTCACAGAACTCAGAAGATGTATTTAAACAATTTAGAGCAATTTCGCGGTAATAGTGTTTCTTTCTGCTCTCTGTTTTTATTAGCTCCATTTGGTCGATGAGGAGATGAAGGCTCATGGAGACAGAGTGGCTTCTCCCCCACCCCGTGAAGCGCGAGGGTAGGGCCTGGCCCAGCCTCCCTTTGCCTATCCTTCCTGCCCTTGCATGGCTCCCAGCCCACATTAAAATTCTCTGAGGACTTTCCTTATCTCCCATTAGACCGGAAACTTGGCAAGGAGGTTCTGTTTTGGTGCACTCAAGAATCAGCCCTTATCAGACAAAGCTTATGCCCTGCATGCACTGGGCTCTGTCTAACTCCACCTGGCACCATGTAGAGTGTTAGAGTGGGTCAGTGGAATCCGCGTTGGTCCTGCTCTCATGGAGCTTAAAGTCTGGTCGAGGAGATGGGGACAGAAAGGAAGTGCTCAGTGACACCTGTGGCTACCACTGGGAACAGAGCAGGGTGGTTCCCTGAGAGGCAGGAGGAAGAAAATCCTTCAGGCTGGTGGAGGCCATTGGAGG
>PVIC010043547.1:0-15382 GCA_004025085.1 Thryonomys swinderianus
GAACAACTCTCTGTTAACCAACCAATGGGTCACAAAAGAAATTAAAGAAGAAATTAAACAGTTCCTACAACTAAACGACAACCCCAGCACAACATACAGGAATCTATGGGACACAATGAAAGCAGTTCTGCGAGGGAAATTCATAGCAGTGAATGCATACACTCGGAAAATAGAGCAAACTGCAATAAACAATCTAATGGTGAGATGTATATAAGTTGTACCAATAAAGAATTTTAAAAAATAATGCTTAGATTAAAATATGCATGACGGTCCCATGAAGCCCTGGGCAACTAGTAATGTAGCCCCAGAATATCATCAACTTTAACATTGTTATGTGACTTTACCAACATTTTCCATTGTTTAGTTGCATGGTGCTTGCACACAGACTGTGTTGGTGACAACAGAAGGCTGTATAGGGTAGGGCACGATGCAGTGAGTGAAGCTGAAACCCACACATACCAGTTGCACGCGTTTCTGCAACTTGGGGAGTAAAATACAGTAGTAATCAACAACAGTGTTTCAGTCTACCTGCATAGGTGTATGCCTGTGACAACCAGTGTTTGCTCTTAGCAGATGTCTGTTTGCTTATTTAGTTTAATAACTGAGGCTATTGTATTATTTTATAAAGATAATTTAGTAAATTAAAATATAAGAAAGGGAGTTTGTTATTTACATACATTAACTATATTACATATTTTATAAGCAATCCAAGACTATCCCTCCAATATGTAGATCTAACAGGCAAGATGGAACATTCTCTCTAGCTTCTATATGATACACGTTCTTCTTTAGCACAAACAGATCATTCTCTAGGATAAATTAAATGTTATGCCACAAAGCAAATCTTAACAAATTGAAGAAGATAGAAACTATATCTTATATCTTTTCAATTACAGTTATGCGAAACTGCAAATCAGTAACAGAACCTGGAAATTTTGTAAAGAAATGATAGAATCCGTAATGAAAATCTTTCATCAAAGAAAAGCCCAGGACTCAATGGCTTCATTGCTAAATTCCACCAAGCTTTTACAGAAGAAATAAACCAATTGTTTTCAAACTCTTCCAAAAAATTGAAGTGGAGAAAATACTTCCAAAGTCATTTTACAAAGCCAGCCTTATCTTTATTTCACAATCAAAGATGCTACAAGACAATTACCAACCAGTAACTTTGATGGATATATATGCAAAAATTCTTAAAAATACACTAGCTAACTGGATTCAGCAGCACCCTGAAAGGATCATTAACCATGGCCAACTGGCCCTTATCCCAGGAATGCAAGAATGGTTCAACAAACCTAGAAATGCAACCTCTCCTAGTAACAGACTGAAATTAAAAAAAAAATTATGATAATCTTAACACACTCACAAGAAGCATTAGACAAAATTAACATCCTTTCATTAAAAAAAAACTCTTGCAAGTTACATACAGAACAAATATATATCAACACAATAAAGGGCATATAGGACAACCCCAACTAACATCATACGAGTGAAAAATTAGAAGCTTTTCTCTAAGATCAAAAATGTGACATGGATGTCTACTGTCATGTCTACTCACTGTAAGCCCAATCAGGACCACTTAAGGAAGAAAAAGAAATAAGAGATATACAAATTTGAATGGAAGAAGATAATTGTCCTTGTTTAGCAATGACATGATCTTATACGGGGAAAACCCTAAAGATTCCACACATGAATTAAAACTTTTAATAAAGCTGAAGGAGCCTATATGAAGGTACAAAAATGAGAAGCATTCCTATATGCTGGCAAAAAGCTATCCAAAATGGAAAATTTTAAAAGTTCCATTTTCAATAGCTACAAAATAAGAATAAAATAGAAATAAATTTAACCAAGGTGAAAAGACTTGTACATTGAAACAATAAGACATTGATATAAGAATTAAGAAGACACAGCCGGGGCCAGAGGGTTAGCTCAGTGGTTCCAGCGCCTGCCTTGCAAGCTCAAGGTCCTGAGCTCGATCCCTGGTAACCACATACAATGCTGGGCGTGAAGACTCACGCCCACTAGCAATCAAGATCACATACCACAGTGCCGGGCATGGTGGCTCATGCCTGTAATCCCAGCACTCGGGAGGCAGAGGCAGGAGGATTGCTGAGTTCGAGGCTTGCCTGGATTACATAATGAGTTCAGGGTCAGCCTGAACTACAAAGCGAGACCCTGTCTCAAAAAAAAAAAATTAAGAAGACACAAATAAATGGGAAGATGCTATCTATTCATGGATTGAGAATGAATATTGTTAAATGTCCATACTGCAGATTGCAAATTTTTTAAAAGAAATTGTACAAATAATGTAAAAATTTCTAGTAATCAGTGCTTCTCCTGATTTGTGGAATTCTCATGGGCTTGTCAATATAGGATTCCTAAGGAAAGCACTGTATTTTCTTTAAGCTCCCAATAATTTAAAATTATTTTCAGTAATATTAGTCAAACTAATAGCTTTATTCACTTTGTTGTTTCCTAGATGCTCTGTGCAAGAGGAAAGTTTCTTAGGTCTCATATGGACATTTTGCTCTGATAATAACAGATTTGTTGAATCACAAAAAGGAATGTGAATATTTAAGTCATTTGAGTTTGCTATTCATAGAACACTGGCATTATCTATTAAGGTTGAGAATTCACATTGCCTAGTTTTCCACATTTCCTCTCCTAGATGTAAATCCAATAGAAAATGCATGAGTAAGTGCCTCAGGGGGCAAGATAGGAATGCTCGTGGAGGTCAGCTCATGATGCCTCCACACCACAAACCGAGCTGTCTCCTGGTGCGTCTGCACATGGCTGCATATTCGCTCAACACCCACAGAGAGAGTGCTGCCAGAGGGCAACATGCCCAACCTTGGCAAGTGTCCCTCTTAACTGAAAGATTAGCAAGTAAGAAAAGCATTAAATAGGCAAGAGCATCCACCACAAAGTCAACAGGAAGCCTATGTGAAGACTTTACAAGAATAATATATGCTACTCTGAGATCAGACACGGAGATCTATCAATATATGTGTGTGTGTGTGTGTGTGTGTGTGTGTGTGTGTGTGTGTGTGTGTGTGACAAGAAACATCTGCTTGGTGTTTTCAGTCAGAAGCAAAAACAGAAAGGGCCTCCTTGGAAGCTGAAGTCTGGAAGAATACAAATAGGGCAGGCATGACACAGGAAGATACAAACTGAAGGGTTAAGAATCCTAAGAAGAAGAAGGAAATTGGAAGATTAAAAATCCAGTGACAGACCTTCTAGGTTCATTTGGAGGCAATTAAGGGAACAGAAGTATCACGGCAGAGAATAAAATGGGTGGTACTGGTGACAAATTTGTTAGATCATTCTGCATGGGATGGGAATGAAGGGACAGAGAAGAACATGACCTCGGATGGCCAATCTTATAAGCAATAGAAATTATTTTTCTAAATAGCTTATGATTGTTATTTTTAGTATATGTTTGCAACACATTGCTCTTTAAAGCATTTACACTTTTGCTTTCTCATATGAGAAATCACGTGATATGTTACCTTTGCAACAGGAAGTCTTTTTTAAAATTGAATTCTTTATCAGTACATTTTATACACTGTTCACAATCACAGTCAACATTGTGGAATTTATACCAGTATATGACAAAAGTTAATTCTCATTTTTACTCACATCCCTACACACCCACAACCCCCTCCCTTCCATACGTGCTATTTCTTTTTCTTTCTGAATCATACTTATACTTTCCCCTCATTACATTCCCCCACCACATTCCCTTTGAATATTTCCTATTTTACAAAATCTATCCTACATTCTAGAACTCATTTACATATACAGGTTCTCATACCAAAGAAAGGATACGGTATTTATATATCTGGTATCTATTTATTTCACCTATTAGTGTGTCCTCAAGGTGTATCCATTTGCACATAATGAATGAAACCTGTCGTTCTTTATGGCATAGTAATACTCCATTTTATTAAAAAAAAACCCCATAACTTCTTTATCCAGTCTCCAGTTGATGGGCCTCTGGATTGTTTCCAAGGTTGGGTTATCACAAACTGGGCTGCTATGAACATGGGTGCGCATATGACTTTACAATACGATTCTTTGAAGTCCTTTGGCTATATTCCTAGCAAGGGGATAGCAGGGTCAAATGACACCTCTAATCCTAGTTTTCTGAGGAATCTCCACACTGATCTCCACAATAGTTGTACAAGTCTGTAATCCCACCAGCAGGGGAGAAGGGTTCCTTTTTCCCCACAGCCTTGCCAGCATTTATTGCTGGTTAATTTTGCAATAGCGGCCATTCTTTGTGGAGTGAGATGAAATCTGTGTTGTTTTCATCTGCATCTCTCAAATAACCAGTGATGCTGAACATTTCTTCATATGCTTCTTGGCTGCTTTGACTTCTGCCTCTGAGAAGTCTCTATTCATATCATAAGCCATTTTTGAATTGGGTCTTTAAACTGGGAAGGACTGATTTGTCTAAATTCTTTATATATTCTAGATAGTAGCCCTTTGACAAACAGCTAGTAAAGATTTTTTTCTCATGTCAGTTGTCTTTTAGCGGTGCCAATGCTTTCTTTTGCTGTGCAGAAGCTTTTTAGGAGGATGGGATCCCATTTGTTGATTCTTTCTGCTAGTTCTTGTGATACAGAGGTTTTGTTCTTAAAGTCTCTGCCTAAACCAATGTCTCCAAGAGTTTTACCTAACCTGTTTTGCAGCAGGTTTATTATTTTTGTTTTAATGTTTAAGTCTCGAATCCATTGTGATTTTAGTTTAGTACACGGTGAAAGAGATAGGTCTAGCTTTAGTTTTTGGCAGGTAAAAGCGCTGTTTTTCCAGCACCATTTGTGAGAGTCTGTCTTTCCTCCATTGAAGATGTTTGGCTCCTTGGTCAAAGATAAGGTCGCTTAGTGTATCTGGAGTTGTTTCTGGATCTTCTAATCTATTCCAGTGGTCCTCGGGTCTGTTACTTTGCCAGTACCATGCAGATTTTATCACAGTGGCTTTATAGTAGTTTTAAATTGGGGATCGTAATATCCCCTGCCATGTTGTGATTGCTTAGAATTGCTTTTGCTATTCCAGGTCCTTTGTGGTTCCAGATAAATTTTTAGATTATTTTCTCTAGCTCTGTGAAAAGTGGTGATGGAATTTCAATCGGAATTGCATTGAATCTGTATAGTAGTTGTGGGAGTATAGCCATTTTGACGAAGTTGGTTCTCCCTACCCAGGAACAAGGGATGTCTTTCCATTTTCTGATATCCTCTTCTATCTCCTTTTTCAGAGTTCTGTAGTTTTCAGAGTAGAAGTCTTTCATCTCCTTTGTTAGATTGATTCATAAATATTTTGTTTTTCTGGTTGCTCTTGTGAAAGGGATTGACTCCCCAATTTCTCTTTCAGTGAGTCTGTTGTTTGTGTAGACAAAGGCTATTGATTTTTGAGCATTGACCTTGTATCCAGCTACACTACTAAATTTGGCAATTAAGTTTACCAGTCTTTTGATTGAGTTTTTAAGATCCTCTATATAGAGAATCATATCATCAGCAAATAATGACAGTTTAACTTCTTCCTTTCCTATCTTTATTCCTTTTATTTCTTTGTCTTACCTAATTGCTGTGGCTGTTTCCAGCACTATATTGAATAAAATAAAAAGGATGACAGCAGACATCCTTGTCTCATTCCTGATCTTAGTGTTAAAGGTTTCAGTTGTGCAACAGGAAGTCTTGAAGAAAAAGGTAGAACAAAATAAAATAGGAATAATAAACTAAAATTGAATTTAAAAAGTTTTCTGTGCTGAAAAGTATGGCCAGCTATAAAAACTGTAGTTTACCTTGTCCTGTGAAAACCAGAGTTGGGACAGCTTTCTGCCCTCACTGACAAAAAGAAAAGAATACACCAATAAGAGAGCATTTGAATTTTGTTTTGTTCTTTCAAATAATGCAAACCTGCACTAGGGAGAGGCTTTATATTAATTCACTTTTGAAGTAAAGTTTTAGGAACACAAAATGAGAAGTCAGTTAGGGCCCATGGGCTAGAAGGTGGGCAGAGGGGCCAAACAGCAATAAATAGCAGACCTGACTGACTGTGTATTTCCAGCATGGCCGGTCAGGTCATCTGAGTCAGGGCTGCTCACCTTTGGTGCTGGAGAGTGTACATGTGACAGACAGCACAAGTGAATGTGTCCCATCAGATTTTACTTTCAAACTCAGCAGGCTGGATTTGGCCTACAGGTCACAGTTTGTTCACCCCTGCACTGATGTACTAACCTTAAAATGAGCATACATGTTGAAAAAGGACTCAAGGTGGCTTCTAATAAAGGCCATAGTAATGAACCAGTATTTTTTTTTTTTTTTTGAGACAGGGTCTCGCTTTGTAGTTCAGGCTGGCCCTGAGCTCACTATGTAGCCCAGGCCAGCCTGGAACTCAGCAATCCTCCTGTCTCTGCCTCCCAAGTGCTGGGATGACAGGCATGAGCCACGACTGCGGTATGTGGTATTGATTGCTGGTGGGCGTGAGTCTCCACACCCAGCATTGTATGTGGTTACCAGGAGTGAATTCAGGACCTTGCGCTTGCGAGGTAGGTGCCGGAACCACTGAGCTAACCCTCCGGCCCAACCAGTATTTCTTTTTAAAAAGTCTTTATCCTTATGGAGTCTTCTAAAAGTAAATTTTGCATTTGAATGGCTAAGGCAAAAAGAACATCTGTTGTTCTGGAATCTTCACTGACTAATTGAAGTTTTCTGGGAGAAGGAAACTTTTTCTTGATTCTAGTAACCTTCAATTTATAATGGCAACTTCCACATTATAACCTTTGCTCTTGAAAGTCAAACACTCACAGTGATATAAAGGACTCATACTGAAAGTCATGTGTTCATGGTGACTGGAGGATATAGGTGACAGGGCATGTAGGGACCTACGACAGACTAGTACAGTCTACACCAATATAAAATCCCAGTGAACCGATTCCGAGGTAGAAATGTCTGTGTAGAAATCCTGGGGATGGAACTGTAGGGTGTCTGTGGCATGTGCCGGGCAAGTGCTCTCCACTGAGCCGTGCGCCCTGGGTGCCTAGTGCCTTTTCTCACAGCCCTCCCCTCTAAGGACAGCTGAGGCAACGTCCAGTGAAAAAATGTGCTGTGTGTAAACATCTCCTCAGGGCGAGGAACTTGTTGCAAAGTTTAGGAGATTCCAGAATCCTAAAGGACCATAACCATATGATGCTGAGGGTGCGGGTGATGTTCGCTCTGGAGAAGCTTCCATTACTAACTCTTGTCTGCTCCTCAGTTCCCGGCTGTGTGGAGCTGCATCCACCAGAGGGTGGAGTTGGAGTCCTGGAGATGTGAATGGCCCTCTGCAGCCAGCTGCGAGGAGGGTCACAGTAGGACAGTGGCAAGGCCCGTGCGCGGGGGTGGGGAGGCGTCTGCCCGTGCCTGTGATTTGTGGAGCCAGAATCTTAGCAGGAGGGTAGGTATAGGAATTAAGAAGACAGACTCTGGACCAGACTGAGTGCCCTGAGATCCCAGTCCATTCCTGTGTCAGATGAGCTACTTAATCTCACTACATATCGGCTTCCTCTGTCTAAAGCTGTAACTGTAGTGCACAGCATGGGACTGGTGTGAGGTTGTAATCAGCTTATTCATGTGAGAGGCAGAGAATACCACAGGACGTACAGCAAGCACCCAGCAAGCACCAGCTGGCTACTTCTACACTTGTCGCTGGACAGACAGTAAAAGGTGTGGGTGGGGTGCGTTCCAGCTTTTATGAAAAAATCACCACACCTACCGTGACATAGAAAGTGGCCTGATTGGCACCAGTCCCTAACCAGTAGGATAAGTTTCTCCATTTCACTGGGGAAGATGGAGAGATGGAGGGAATGTGGAGATGCTGCCCTCCCCCCATGCCACCCCCTCATAGTAGCGGGTACCCCGTGTTCTCTAGGAATCTGAGGCATTGAAGAAAGGAATCTCTTTCTACCAAAAAGCAGAGCAGCATAAGGAAGCTATAAATATTATGCAGAATTTTTCAGGGAATTTCACTGAAGTCACAGGAGGAGGTATCTTTTATTGTAAGTATCAAATGTGGAGTAGAGTGGAAACGAGGCCTGCAGTGAGTCAGCTGTGACCACATGCTAAAGCATCAGAGTACTTAAAAAAGGCTTTTGCGTTCCTCACCCAGACCAACCAAGACAGAATCTGTAGAAGTGGAACCTCTGAAGCCAGTGAGGACAGGTTTGCCATGGAAGGCATATCTCAGTCCAGTTTTTAGTGATTAAAAAAAAACCCTAAAGGATTTCAAAGGTGAAAAGGGAAATATGGGCAGACACACCAATACACGGGGTGTGGGGAGACCTGCCTGCCACTCGTGACTATAACTAAGCATTAATTAAATGAAGCTCTACATGCATGATGTCTGGTAAAAGCAATTTTCATGTGATTTCAGAGAATAGTTCTGATGTCTTAGCATTTAATGATATGGAATGAGTTTCAAGAACAAAGTTCTAATTTGTAACATTTATGTCTAATGAAAGTTTAATTTTTTTCTATTCAGCATACAAAGTTTATGAAAGAGCCACCCCAAAAGGATCTGTCCTGTGTTTCCTTGTACAAACAACATTTGGCAATACAAGAAAATCCAGTGGAGCATTGGGAAAGATCCAGAAATACTCTTCTTATTGTTTATTTTATGTTTAATAAAGATTAAAGACATTATTTTCAACTATAGCTATGTCAGATTCTCACTTTCGAAGGAAGAGGTCCACCAAAAAAGGCACTCAACTGAATAAAATTTACAAAATATCCATTTTAGGGAGCCAGACATCTATCAGGTATATATCCAAAAGAACTAAAAGCAGAGACTCAGACACATATTTGTGCACTGATGTTTGCACCAAACTCATGCGTAATAGTCAAAACATGAATGGACAAACCATGCTGTATATACACAAGGGAGCACTCAGCCATAAAAAGGAAAGAAGTTCTGACACACAACACAGAACCTTGAAAACAGTGTGCTGAGGGATATAAGCCAGACACATAAGAACAAATGTCTGACTCCACTTACGTGAAATGTCTAGAGTAGGTGAATTCATAGTGACACCAGCTGAAAGAAAGACTAGAGGTTGCTGGGGCCAAGAAAAGTGGGGGAGAGGACATTGCCTAGCATAGAGATTCTTTTTGCAGGGGTGGAAGGTTCTGGTTAAGAGCAGTGGTTAATGATCACACAACTCTCATTCATGCCTCTAATTGTCTATTCAAAATGGTCTAAGTGGCTAATTTCATGTTACATGCATTGTGTTTTGTTTTTTGTTTTGAGACAGGGTCTCTCTTTGTAGTTCACATTGCCCCTGGACTCACTGTGTACCCCAGGCTGGCCTTGAACTCACAGCACTCCTCCTGCCTCTGCCTCCCGAGTGGTAGGATTACAGGTGTGAGCCGCTACACATTGCATTGTGGTAAGTGGTACTTAGGGATCGAACTCAGGACCTTGCACTTGTCAGGCAGATGCTGGAACCACTGAGCTAAACCCCCAGCCCTGTTACATATGTTTTACCAAAAAAAGGATATAAAGAGTGATTAACTGTTCTTCATAAAAAGTGAAATAAATAAAAAGTATGAGTTGCAACTTTTAGAAGCGTCACTACTTGAAATTCATTGCATCTGTCATCTGAATGAGTGTTACATCTCATTTAAGATACAAAGTGTGTCTCATTGACTGGCTGATAACCCCAGGTGTTGTAGATGGTGTCAGTGTTCAGTTATCCCTCCATGGACGAGGCACAATTTTTCTGAAAAGTGATCCATCTCCTAGGCTAGAGATGTTCCCTGTACCACTAAGTTTATATTTTTTCAAGAGTTTCTGATGCACCACTGTGGAGCAGAGAAACCTACTGGCTACAGCTATTAAGACCAAGTAATTATCATATTAATACTTCTAGGAAGAGGCAATCTGTGTCAGCAGATTCTAGATTACTACCTTTTCTCAGTCTTTCATACATCAGTGATTGATTTAAAATTAATGTAAAATTCCAAGTCACTTCCTAGTTCTTAAGTAATTCCATGTATATTACACACCAAACGATCTCTTCACTGACAAAGTTTAATTTGTCTTCCTCATGACACTTGTCATTATCAGTAGTTTAAAATTTAAAAATTAAAATTTAAGAGGTTTCACACATTTGAAAGTTAACTCAATAATAAAATTAAACATGGGCCAGAGGGTTAGCTCAATGGTTCCGGTGCCTGCCTCGCAAGCGCAAGGTCCTGAGTTTGGTCCCCGGTAACCACATACAATGCTGGGCATGGAGACACGCCCACCAATAATCAACACCGCATACCACAATGCCGGACATGGTGGCTCACGCCTGTAATCCCAGCACTCGGGAGGCAGAGACAGGAGGATTGCTGAGTTCACAGCGGCTTGCCTGGGCACCACAGTGAGCTCAGGGCCAGCCTGAACTACAAAGCGAGACCCTGTCTCAAAAGCAAAAAAAATTAAATTAAATTAAATTAAATTAAACATGTTTCATTTCATGGTGGCTTGAGCTGCAGGAAGGATTCTCAAGGTAGCTGTGAGCTCTTCTTGACCACAGAAGCCATAGTCTATCAAAGCAGGGTTTAGTAAAAACCACATTTGAAAGAATTGCTAAGCTGACTGAATAGCCACCAGTACAGCATACAAGGTAACCTCAGGGCTGGATAAGGGTTTCCTTAGTCCTTTCCTGAACAATGCCAAAGGCCATCGCCATAGACAAGGCTTGTGTCAGCTCCCAGCTTTGGTGGTACCTGTCTGACTGGTCCGTGACCAGCTGGGCTTGTTTGCTCTGAGCCCACTGAGAGCAGCACATCCTGACAGAACGTGTAGCAGAGGAAAATCGCTTGCTTGGTGACAACTAGGGGCATAAGACAAAGAAAAGGGGCCAGGCTCTCTCCCTCTCCCTGTGCCCCCATTGACCTGGTGACCTCTCACTCAAGCCCCCTCCCCCAGCTATGGTGTCCTGGGGTCTATGCCTTTAACACACAGCCTTTGGGGAGGGGTCGTTCCAGATTAAACCTGTCACAGAGGTTACAACCAAGGAGGAGAGGTCACAGAGCACACTCTGCGGTGTGACTCACAGAGAAGGCAGAATAGCATGTTCCCAGGTTCTGAAATGAGAGTGCTTAGGACTCCACTCTCAGCTGGCATTATCTTTGCAACCTCAGAGTTAGTATAGGGTCTGGAACACTGGGATTTGTTTTGGTTCCTTTCACCCCCTTTGCTAGGAAGGAAAATGTTGCCACTACTTCTGCCGGCAATAAAATGAACAAAATGAAGGTTCTTCCTTCTGGACTTCTTGGAAACCTTGCTGCTGTGTCTACCAAGGGTGAAAGGAAGAAGGTCCAAGATGGCTCCATGTTCTCCAATCTGTCCCTGACCACACCCCACAGAGATCTGAGAGATTTAAGAAAGGCCATCTGTCATCCTCTGGGTCCACCTGGATTTACACCATCAGGGTGTCGTTCCTTTAGCTGGTTTTCCTATTTATGTTTGTTTATAATTTTTCATGGATTCACCTCAAGGAAATTCCCTAGGCCTATCAGATCTGACTCCGGAGCTCCCCATTTCTATTGCTGCCACGAACAGAGAGGGGCACGGGGGCCGGGGACTCCAGTTTCTCCTGCCCACTTCAGTGCCTAAGGCTGACCCTCAGCTGGCCACCAGTAAGTTGTTCTTAGTAAGGAGAGTGCACTCCCTAGTGCGTATGAAGCAGGGCCCTCCTGCAGGCTCTGTAGCCAGGTCTCCCGGAAACTCATAGCCAGAGAGACCCCCAAAGAGCCCTTCAGAGACTGGAGGTGGTCCCTTCAGTTCTGCAGGCTCACAGTTTGTTATTACTTCCCTGTTTCTGCTGTAAATGATTTACCTTTTTTTTTTTAATAAGAAAGATAAAGCCAGGTCCTTGTGGGCCTGACAAGATTTGAGAGCTGATAAAAGCTTCCTGTTTTACCAGTGACCCAAAAAAACTCCCGCCGTACTGTCCCCCCTGGGATCATTCCTTTTCTCTTCTAGCTGCAGAAATGCCAGTCAGTGCAGAAAGGCCTTCTTTTCATCTTGGAAATAAAAGTTCCCCGTACCGTTTTAGCCTTCTCACCTCCTGTGGCTGTGGCCTTGTGATCTCTATCACAAGCTCCTCCTAGCCCAGCACGCCCTAGACAGGCTGCTACTAAGGACCTGAACCCAGCGTTTCATTCGCTCTTATCCTCCCAGGCCGCCGCCTGGGCTGCCCTGTTCACAAGCCAATGCTTGCCAGGCCTGGCAGCGGGAGGAGAGCCCTCAGAGCTTCCCCACAGGCCGCTCTCCCAGCCTGAGGCTGGGGCAGGGTCACAGGGTGACGTGTGCACCTCCCCCAGTCCCCTGTGCGGCACCCCGGCCTGTTCCTGAGGGCCTGGCTCCTCCTCCACGAGTGCAGCGCCAGCAGCTGGTCTGCTCCGGACTCTCCTCACCTTCACACAGATTAACACTGTCCGGGAAGGTAGCTCAGGCTAGGAGGTGTTAAGCGATCTGACTGGAATGAACTTTGCCATCCAAAGCCCAGAGACCCTTGGCCAGATTCCCAGAATATCTTAAAGCAGACACTTGCATTGTTCCTCCCTTCCAGGATTCGCAGTGGACCGCGGAGGGAAGGGGGTGCATAACGAGAGGAAATACGGTAATCTGCTCGTTTACTGGTTCAAGTGCTGGACTTGGGACTGAGGAGTGACAGTGGGGCCTCTTGAACCGGCTTCAGAACTGGTTGACCTGTAGATGAGAGACAAGCTGTGCCTTATCAGGAGACCTACTAGCCAAAGACTAGCAAGGGAAGAGGAAGCCCTGTCCTTTCCTCACTAACAGCCTCAGGCCCTCCAAAAGCTCCAGGCTCTGTTCACTACTGCAAAACACAGAGACTGGGCCGAGACTCCCAAGGCAGTCGCAACAGGTGTATTGAGCTTCAGGAGGACCCTTCACTGCGGAGTGTCCGGAGTGGATCTAGAGGGCGAAGTCAGAGCAAAGAATTGATGCCCGGCAGGTATGTTTTCTCCTTTTTCTTCTTCATGCCAAAGGCACATGGAAACACGAATCTGTCCTGTCTGTAAAGCCATGAAGCTGGCCTCATGGACAGGTTGAAAAAAGGCTTGCGAACCCTCAGTACTGAGCTCTACCACCTGAGCCCCTCTGCGGGAGTCACCGTGACTCACACGTCAGTTGCTTCCTTGTGTGAGGGCTGGCGTCCTTGAGACCCAGAAAGACACTGTACTGGGCTGTAGGAGCGAGCAGACCTCAGCCCCATTTCTTGTGGGCTTGTGGGGTTGGTGTTGCACATGCCTCACCTCTGAGGGGTGCCCTAGATCCCCTGTCACACCCAGGGACAGTCCTGTGGCTAAACTGCCTTTGGAGCCCTGAGCTTTCTTTTTCCCTCTACCTGTGAGAGAGAGACACCACCTTCCCTGCAGGACAGGTGTCAGTGCCGCTGGACCCTTCCCTCCCCCACAGCGCAGCCCAGTGGTGGCCACGAGCATTGCAACAGAGCCCCTCCGCACCGGGGCTGCTCAGGAGACCCTTGGAGGCCGCTGACCCCTCACCTGATGAGTGAGCTGCGACGCTGCCCCTTCCACACAGACAGCTCTGTGACTTGGCTGTTGGGAAGGTCGGTGGCTACCATGCAGATGAAGTGCCCGCTGGGTCTCAAATGATAAGGCCAAAGTATAAGTATTCTAAGCAAAGCTTCGGAGGCTAGTGCTTACTTAATCATTGGGTTCACAGGAAAGATTATTTTTCTGTCCACAGAGGTACTTAAAATATTTTATTTATACAATGAGCATAATCTAAACCTGGGACTGACAAACTGTGGCTCACAGGCCAACTCTGATTCCCCAGCTGTTTCTGAAAACAAAGGCTGTATAGAAATAGGTGAGTTCTTCCTCGGCCGTCCCCCGGCCTAATCCTTTGCTTCCCACAGAGTAGCTAGACTGTGGCATTTGTTGCCAGGCTATTTTGTACATATCCAGGCACACATGCGTGTATGACGCATACATTTATTACTCGCGTGTGTTCAGTTTTCCTACTCTCACACGCTTGGAGCCTTCCCACGACTATTCTAGGGCTCTGCCCCATTTTTTGTAGCTGCTATCTAATCACCCACCATGTACAATCCTTGGGTTAAGCACTGACCTCACTGTCAATGTCTGTGGCCACTTTTCCTGTGTTCTCCTGAGGAGACACTGAGAAATCGAGCCACTGTATTATAGGACGTGGGATTGAAATAGGTTCAACTTTTTTTTTTTTTTTTTTTTTTTTGGTGGTACTGGGGATTAAACTCAGGTCCTTGTGCTTCCAGGGTAGGTGCATACCACTTGAGCTAAATCCCCAGCCCAGATTCAACTTTTAATACTATCAAATCGCCTCTATGCCGCCTGTACTAGTTTATGCTTCTCTGAACACTCAACACTGCTTGCTGTTTATCTAATCATTTCTTTTTTTTCCACTTCAGTGAGTGAAAGTGAGAACCTGTTATTTTAATATCTCAATTTCTCTGGAAAACTCTTTACATAATTCTAGGCCGCTGTATTTCCTTTTCTCACATCGCCCAATCATGCCCTTAGAGCATTTCACTCTGAGTATGTTAGCACTTGTAGGAGTTGGTTAGTCACTCTTGGTGGTAGTCCTTTGATGATGTGTAACACTATTTTCTTGTTACTTCTCTTTAAACTTTGTTCATATCATATTTTTAGTTCTGAA
Organism: Thryonomys swinderianus; assembly: GCA_004025085.1. NCBI lineage: Eukaryota > Metazoa > Chordata > Mammalia > Rodentia > Thryonomyidae > Thryonomys > Thryonomys swinderianus. Next base: position 14,722 of record PVIC010043547.1, read on the forward strand.
AAGATTTACTGTAATTGTCCTTGCTGTTATCTTGATGTAGGTGAATTTAGCAACTTTGTCCTTTATGTCTTTTGCTCAATGAGGCTTATTTAAGGAAGGGGAGTGCTCGCTTCGGCAGCACATATACTAAAATTAGAAAGGGGAGAGGGATGTAGCATAGCAGCACTGTGCCTGCCTGGCAAACACGAGGTCTTGAGTTCGATTCCTGCCAGACACACACAAGGAAAGAAAACTTTCTTAATCCCTCATGTTATAAAGGTACTTTGACATACTTTCTTGTAATACTGTTATCTTTCTTAAAATAAATTTTTATTTCCCTGGAAAGTGTTTCAACTAATTATTCCAAAACCATTTATTGAAAAATTCATTTTTTTTCCTATGGCTTTGAAACCATACCTCCATCATGCAGTCAGATGCCATTTACACATGCACAGTTTTCATTCCCTGTCCTTTGGTATTTGTTCATTCTTCCTAAGTCAGTTTCTGCTATAACTTTTCTCTTTTCTAATTAATTTTTCCTGGTATATAAGGAATCTATTTTTCAAAAAATATGTTATCTGGGCCGGAGATTTAGCTCAGTGGTTCCGGCACCTGCCTCGCAAGCACAAGGTCCTGAGTTCGATCCCCAGTAACCACATACAGTGCTGGGCATGGTGACTCA
>PVIC010043548.1:0-15377 GCA_004025085.1 Thryonomys swinderianus
TCTCTCTCTCTCTCCTCTCTCTCCCTCCCTCCCTCCCTCCCTCCCTCTCTCTCTCTCTTTGGAAGAGTCTCACATTGTAATTCAGACTGATCCTGAGCTCACCATGTAGCCCAGGCAAGCCTCAAATTCAGCAATCCTCCTGCCTCTGCCTCCTGAGTGCTAGGATTACAGTCATGAGTCACCACAACCAACACTGTGGTACGTGGTACTGATTGCTGGTGGGCATGAGTCATCACACCTGGTATTGTTATGTGTGGTTACTGGGGATCAAACCAGGGACCTTGCATTTGCTAGGCAGGTGCTGGAACCACTGAGCTAAACCTCTGGTCCAAGACTGTCTTTTTTTATGAAGGCCTTCCACTGGCTAAATGAGGCCCATGCACATTCTGGAGACAATTTACCACTTTACTCAACATGTTCTGATATAAATCTTAATCTCATTTTTAAAATACCTTTATTGCTTCATCTGGAATAATGCTGTGCCAAATTCTTTGGGAAATGTGGCCTAGCAAAGTCGATACATACAATTAAGCATCACAAAGGCTACAGATGTCACAGGAGGAGATGAGGGCTTGATGGGGATGGAGACTGAAAAGACACCAAGATAGTGCCCCAATGTCTCTGCCCCAGTGCTCTGTAGCCCAGCAGCCAGGGCTGAGATCACACAGCCAGTCCCTCAAGTGCTATGTGACACAGGCACTTCTGCTATCCAGAAAGGCAAGAAGGTCCCTCCTGAGTCATGCACTGAGCCCCAACACAATTCTAAAGCAGACTGGCAAAAAGAATGCTTTGGGAGATGCTGGAAAGAAAGTGCGAAGTCCCAGGAGCCAGGTGGTTGGGTGATTTGGGTCACATATAGTTCATCTCAATCTTTTACAGCAGGATTTCAAAATGGGTAAATCAAATAAATACAGCAAATGGCCTGTCGACCTCCGCAAGGCACCTGAGAAGTCCCAGAAGCCAGATGGAGGACTGTGTTCTGTAACAGGCTTAGTGATTTCAGGGTTGGTTGACTAACTCCAAATTCTGCCTGGTGTCACCGAGAACCTGCTCTCTTTAACCATGCTCCCCCCTACCAGCCTCCATTTCCCGCCTGCCACTTTTCAACTCTGGAGTGCACTAATAGGGACCTGTAAGGCACAAGGGAGGTATTGGTCCCTTTCTGCACGAAGCTTGTCTATTTTCACCTGAAATTTATTTACTTCTAAATCCTTCAGTGTTAAAAGGATAGAAGCCGCTGAGAAGGTTCAGGAGAAGGTTCTAGTGACCAACCAGCCAGGAAGACTTGTTAGGCCTGAAGCAGTCAAAGGAAGTTTGGGTCCAGAATACTTGGCAAGGTGTGAAAGGAGGCACAAAGACTAAACCATTCTGTGCCAAGGGATAGAATATAGATCAGAGACTGGTAGACTTCCAGTAACCAGATTGACTCAGTGAAAATCTCCAGAATTTTCATTTTTAATTTCCATTTTCCAGAACAAAAACTAGAATTTTCCTTAGAAAACATCTGGGCTGCTGGTTATTAGAGAATATCCCAGAGACAGAGAAAGAGAGAGTCAAAAGGCCTCTAGGGACTGTCCTAGAGAGTCACTCAGTCCCCTCCAGCCAGGGCTCAGGGCTACATACACTCTGGCCTGACTCAGAGCAGCGAGTCACAGCCCTCTAAGGAGGGCCACAGGACACAACAGAAGCAGCCAGCCTGCCATTTGCATCCTCTTGTGTCACAGAATATTCAGCCCATGAGATCTCAGCCGGTGAGATGTCAGCCCATGGGGGAAAACTTGCTTTTACTACACTCAATGACTCCTAAAGGTTAAGGGAAATTGTTGAGAGCCGAGTCTTCCACTGCGACACAGATGCACACAGAAAGAGTTAGCCAGGGGCAGCTGGGGAGAGAAGCACTGAGTGCACGTGCAGCACTGTGACAACTTATGATGGGGAAGAAAGTGCCCAGTGACACAGCGGTACAAACCCCAGTTAGGTGCCATAGAATGTGGTACCGGTTGATGAAGACAGAATATCCCAAAACAGACCTGCCTCTTTAACATGGGAAATTTCTCACCATTTGGAAACAGCACGATTGACTGCTCACCAAACTGCCTGTCTGGAGTCTCACAAATTTGCACATTGAAAGTGTTAATAAAGGACTAAGTCGATAATTCAAACAAACCCTGTGGTTTAGAAGTCATCATGTGTGGCTTCATGTTTGCTTTGCAAGTTCTTCTTTGGGGAGAGCTTTTCAGGTCCACAGTGCTTTCTATTGATACTGGATAGAGTGACAGGAACTATCAGGTGACACGGACCCAGTGGGGGACAACACCAGGCCGTGGCTCAAATTGTAAAATCTTTCACTGTGGCTTCCACACAGGCTTTCAGGGTGGTTGCCCAAAATGATTTCCAGCCCTGTCTTGAACAGTGTCAGCCTCATCAGAACAATGTTTGATCCCGAAGGAGCTGATGTATTTATTTGCATACTATGTCACAGCAAGCCAACCCGCAAAGCCACGTTTCCTGTCGAACTGTGTGCTTCGACCTTGATCATCAACACTGCATCTCAGGCACACAGCCTTGACCCTCACACCTCTGGTACTTCCGCACAGGCTGACACCTCCCCTCTGCCCACCTACTTCTACCTCCTCTTGGGGCCTTGTCCAAATACCCCCTCTTTTGTGAGGACTGCAACCCTCAGGGCAGGTCACTATCCCACTTAAATCAGGGTCACAGCACCCTAGACACCTGCAGGATATTTCCCTCCCGCTGTCCGCCTCCACTGCTCAGCTCCTAGCTTTCCAGTCACCATCTATTGCCACTGGGATCGCTGAGTGACCTCTGTATTTCCATGACACTGAATTGTGTGATATTTTTTTCACTGTTTGAATTTCATTACTTCCTAGTCACTAAGCAGAACTATTTTTAGTAGTATAGTCTAAAGCAAGGTGGCCTATAGTGTTCCCGATAGTGTCTGAGGACCATCATGTCTGTCTTTCAAAATACTAAACACCCGTCTGTTCTAGTTCCACACCTTAATTGAAGAGAGGTTTGTTCCATGCAAAAAATGCCTACAAAGCAGAGCACCCCAGCATGTGTCCATGCGTCAGTGTGAGCAGAGACAGACCTGTGCTCGGTGGAAAGTGATAGGGTGGGTGTGGACAGAGAACAAGCTGATGGAATTTCTCTGGAAAATGGCCTGAGCAGCTGCACTCAGTCGCAGCACAAGCCCTGGGTGCCATGCTCCTGGAATATTGTCTCATGCGTGAGCAATAAAAACTGATTTCCAAACCACAGAGCAAGTTTGAGTTGTCTCCTTTCTTAACAACTTTAAGGGGCACTTCATGAGATCCTAGGACATGCAGTTAATTAAGTGTACAGTCGATTCCACCAGTTCCAAATGGCATGACATTTCCTTGTTTTGAGACTCCACACTGTGGGATACTCTGTAGTAACTGTATTACCTAACTCTGTCTGGGACTGCAGCTCCTGAGCAGCTAGGGGAAGCACCCCTCACAACAACAAGGCTACTGCTGGAGCGGGGTCCCTGGCCACTCACCCCATCTCCAGTTGGCCAGCAGAGGGCTGGCCTCACTGGGGGGTAGGTGCCATGTAACACGCAGGTGTCTTCACTTGTCACTGGTGGCTGCTCAGCCAGTATACATGTGAGGGACTGAAGGGGATCCCCCAGGGGTGCTCTGCTGATTCAGTAATAACTCCACTCTGTGAAACTTTTTTTTTTTTTTGAGAAAGGGTCTCGCTTTGTAGTTCAGGCTGGCTCTGAGCTCACTAGGTAGCCCAGACAAACCTCGAACTCAGAGATCCTCCTGCCTCTGCCTCCCAAGTGCTAGGATTACAGGCGTGAGCCACCATGCCCCACACTGTGGTATGTGGTATTGATTGCTGGTAGGCGTGAGTCAACACACCCAGCATTGTATGTGGTTACCGGGATCGAACTCAGGACCTTGCATTTGTGAGGCAGGTGCCAGAACCACTGAGCTAAATCTCGGGCCCTGTAAAACTCCTAATGCTTAGATGAGAGAAACTACTTCCACTCTGGCCCACCCCTCCCAATGTCAAATTTTCCAGATCCATCTGCACAGGCAGAGACCTGCGTGCAGCTATCTGCTCTGAGCTCTCGAAACGGCAGTGCCATATTTCACCCTTTACTTGATCTCTGTCCTGCTGCTCTGTCCAGAATGTCCCTCCCTCTCTGCCGCTGTGGTCCAGGGCACTCCTTCTGGTCCACGCCAGGCTTCCACGCTGAGAAAGACTGACTTGTTTTGTTTCAGTTTTTAGATACTGGATATGGAAGCCAGGGCCTTGCACTGAGCTACATCCCCTGCCCCACGCCTTCCTTTTCTTAGAGACAAGAAAACCCACTCTGGAGCTGTGGGTCTGTTAGAGTCTTGCCACAAGATAAGCAGCAAGTTTTCCCCTTGGTCTTCATTTGCAGCATGGACCTAAGCTTTGCACCAGTGCGGTGACTGAGGGCAGGCTGAGGCCTTCGTTCAGGGAGGGCCACAGAATGACGAGAAGACACGGCAAGTCAGAAAAGACCCTGAGAGTAAATCTAGTTCCTCCAGCCCAAGGGAACCCTGAAGTTAGCAGATAACAGCTCCCCACTCCATGGCACGAATGCTAGATAGGAACAGAGAGGTCCTTACCACCAGGCTGCCCAAAACCTGGATCCTGGAGCCCTGGGCTGGCACCAGGCAGGGAGTCTGTGCAGTGCAGGTCTGAGCTAAGGATTCAGTGGTGCGCTGGGCCTCCTGCTGGCAGCTTCTTTCCCTACACCCTGCCAGCACACAGGACCCCACAGCCCAAGTCCTGCTGTCAGCAGAAGTCAACTCTTTGCTACAATCCCATCCCTGCCTCTTTACTTCTGCAAGATGCACATTTTAAGCCACATTTTATACAGCAGGGTCTGCTGTTATTTAAAGGAGTTGTAGAAAGACCAGCTCAAAAGAGGGACGGCTCTCCCCCAGGCAGGGGCTCCCAGGGGCAGGCGAAGGAGTACACAGACACCACCTGGGCTGGGGGAAAGAGCCTGGGTCTGACCTGCGTCTAATGTCCAGCCCAGGCTATGTAAGGCACAGGCTCTCATGCAAAATGAGTGTGTGCAATTCCTTGCTCAGACATTAGTAAGAATTTCAAGATGGAGAGAACAGAGCACTAGACTCAGTGCTAGCCCTTCTGTGACTACTTCTCTGAGGTCAGCCTGGCCCATATCTGCCCCAAGCCCAGAGGGGGAATGCAGAAGTCTTCGTGGTCCTGCTGAGAGGTCCCCAAGCTGGCGAGACAGAAGTGGAGCATCCTGCAGACTCGAATAGTGGCCCCAGCCCAGCCTTCTCAGACCCATGGACACAGACAAGCCGGAATTCTTTGATTAGACTCAGGATCCACACTGGCAAAATGGTCCCTTTTTTGTAGTTCGTGTCTGTCTTCACTTGAGTTTATTATCATTGCTCTGTTTATTGTTAGCTTCACAAAAATCAGACCATTTCCAACTTGGGCTGCCTGTCTACCTTTCACATGTGAGCCCAAATTTTCTCAATACACATGTATTTGAAGTTGACTCTATCAATGACTGCAAATTTCCCCAGGGGGCGCTGCCTGACCTCACAGGCCTTGGCTGTGGGTATCTTCCTCCCCTGAGCTGCCCACGTACTGGGTCCATTTCTGACAGGCTCTCTTGAGCTCTCCTTCTGCTCATGGTCCAACTGACCCCAGAATCTGCCCTGGCCCCTTCCTGTTTCTGTCTCATATCCTCTGAAAGCTCTGAGTGCCCTTCCTCCATCACTCGGCCCTGAAGTCCCCAAACAGCCTGAAAGGCAGAGACAAAAGCTTAACTCAGCCCCACATCCAGCTGGAAAGCAGCTATCTCATTTCTGCCCTTATGCGTAAAACTTGTAAGTTTAAAATACTAAGATTTCATCATAGAAAAGTGGACTGCTTCAGAAATAACCTGAAAAAGTGCCAGGCGTGGTGGCTCATGCCTGTAATCCCAGCACTCGGGAGGCAGGAGTGAGAAGATGCGAGAGTATAATCTTCCTGTCTTCACTCCTTTGCACCCAGACAGCCACCAAGGAGTGTCACCAGGGCACCCACAGAGCCTCTTCCCTGTCCTGGAGGCAGCTGACCCTCAGGGCACCTCCACTCCCTGGGTATCTTTCATGAAGTGCTTTGCATCTTCTCTGTATAATGCCTTACCTTAAGTAATGAGCCTGGGTCCCCATCACACAGATATACTATTTTTTTTCTCTGCTTTCAACAAGGCCCTCAATTTTTCATTAAAAGAAGTGAACATTTAAAAATTGGCACTTGCAGCAAATGATAATAATCTGGGAGCCCTGATGGTAGACACATCCCGGCTGAGCCCCTCCCCCTGCCCCCGGGGACCCGTGTGCACTCAGTGCCCTGGGAACACCCAGCGAGGGCTGAGCAAGTGAGCACCAGCCCTGCAGGTCGCCTCCACTTCTGAGTCCTCGCTCCCCACCTCCTGCCTTTGAAGACATAGTTTTACTGTCTTGGCAAATACTCATAGCTGAAGGCTACCCCTGCTACTAAAATAACTTTCCATGAAATACTCTAAAAGCAGCTTCTTGACTGTAAATGCCATGATATTATAAGAAATGCCCATGTTTGTGTGCGGTTACGTCTCGTGTAACCGACTCCTTGGGGTTTTCGAGGTGATAATGGCTCGTTTTTGTCATTTCCAAAACCCAACATTCTTTCATTATAATGTGTCATCTTCTCAGTTCTTTAAACTATTTTTCTCTTCCAGTTCTCATGAACTGATAGTTCTTGTTTTTCTGAACTTATTGTTGAGCCATATTGTGTTGGTCTCCTTGTCACTTTTGTTCTATAACTAAGAAAGAGCCCAGAAGTCCCTGAGTAGTTCAGACTCTCAAGCCCATTGGGAACTTCTGTCCCATCTGTAAATGGTCATTTGGGGTAATGCTTGTGAACATCCAAGAAAGGGAAAGGGGCAGGAAAATGACCAAGTGGGTGAAAGTTCTTACTACCAACCAAGACTCCATGAGAGGTTCACCATGCTGAGCCTGGGGCTGACAGTCCCGAAGGTCCCTGCATGGGAGACACTTTGTGGTCCACCAGTGTGTGGATTGCATCATATAGAAGGATGAACCAGGCCTTTTTTTTTTTTCCAAATGTACAGCCCAACTTCCAATTTGATTTTCTGTAACTCAGGGAAAGTTACAATGAACTGAGAGCATTTGATCCATACAATTCACAAAATATCTCTTGCTTTCAGTTGATCTTGACATCCCTACGTGGCTGGTCCATGCCAGTGGGACTGGGGCTGGCAAGCCTGCTCCCGGGAGCCCCTGTCAGCACCTGTGAGGACCCACTCTGTGTTCCTTTGCAGGTGCTGCCCTATTAAGTGCCACAATGAAATGCCAAGGCACAGACATTTACTATGTCACTGAAGGCTGGAAGCTGGAATCAGAGGTACAGCAGGACAGGCCCCCTCAGAAGGGAAGATCTGCCCCAGGCTTCTCTCTTGGCTTCTGACAGCTGGGTTTTCTAGTCTTCATGGGGAGCTCTTCCTGGGGTGCTTTTGTCTCTACATTTCCTCTGCTTATAAGAACACCAGCTATGCTGAGCCAGGAGCCCTCTCTAATCAACTGCTATCCTAATCAACTGCTTCTACAACACCCCTGTTGCCTAATAAGGTTACACTGTGAGCTGTGGGAAGCACATGAATTTGGGGAGACCCAGGTGAACCTAAAGCCCACATAGAGGCCCACTGCTGGGTGACTCACAGCGTCTGGACTCCTACTCACTTTCTCTTTTGTTTCCTCTGTCACCCTCTCCCCCCAAGTCCTCCACCTGGAAACATGGTGGTCTTCCCAGTAAGGACTGGTCACTGGCTTTCTTTTCCATCAGGGTCAATGTCTCTGCTAAAATAGAGCCAAATTAAAAGTCGCTAAAATCCGGGTGCACCAGGTAGCTGACAGTCCTGCTGCTGATCACGGGAGCAGTCCTCATGGAGGACACACACCACTCAGCCTCTGGAAGGAACAGGCCTGACCAGGAGGGGCCTGGGTTGCTGCACCTTAGCAGATACCAGCCACCCTGAGACTCTGCATGACCTTCTGACCCTAACAGTGCTCTAGAGTGCAATCCAAGAAGCAATCCCAGAATCCACTGCTATGAGGAAGCTGTTCCCTGCCCTCGTGTAGGGTGCTGTGTATACTCAAAGGTCCATTTGGGATAGGCCAAGTGGCAAGTGGCCTGGAGGAACAGCTGTGGCTGCTGCCGGTGCCCTTGGTCACTACCACTGTGCAGGCGACTTCTGTCCCCAGGGAGCCGCATTTCAAGTGCTCCTGAAATTTCCTCTTCTGGACACCCCATCTCCACTACCTTACCTACCTGGTCTATAAATACATGTTGGTGTCCGCGTGACTCTGGGGTCTGGGACCCCCATGGAGCACACAGTATGCAGGTCACTGCTCTCGTATCAAACTGTTGCCCTGGAGAATGAACTCCCTGTCCCCTGGGAGTGTACCCCAAAACGACCACTGATCCTAATGATGGCCAGCTCACCACTGAGGCCCCCTGAGACTTTGCAGAGGACAGGAGACTATATATGGTGGCTTCCTTATGTTCAAGGACCTCCTATACACCTGGTCCCATCTCCCTTGGGGACACCTGGCTGAGTAGAGGGCCCAACCCACAGGAAAGGAGCAGCCAAGCCAGCTAACAGAGCCCAAGCACTTGGTGGCCCTGATACGGCAACTGCACTAGGGGCGCACATGCTTTAACATTTAAAAAACCTACTGTGGGGTCAGGGTCGGGCTCAAGGGTTCCATCCCTAGCCCTGAAAAACAAAAACAATATTGATAGTTTTTGTGAAAAATTGAGTAGGAACAAAAATTCTTATTCCTCTTTGCTTTTATTTGCATAAAGAAACTGAAAGGATCCATGAAAATGGAAGCAATAGGTCATAAGAGGGAACCAGAAGAAAGATGGGGTACAGCATGTTTCTCATGGGATAACTTTTCAAATAGTTTCATTTTTAATCATATGTGAAAGTGAATTAAAGCTGGAAAATGCTAGTCCTTTACCTGCCTCCAGTGTAGGTTGAGAGATCCTGTTTGCTCCTCTCTCTGGAGCTTTAGGGAGATCACCTGAGTCAGCACCCACCCAAGCCCCAGCTCCTTCCACATATAGCCCAGAGGCCTCTGCTGTGGCCTCAGGGCCCAGGGCAGAAACACATCACAGGACCCTGTGAGACTGAGGCCATAGCAGAGCTATTAGGCAGGGGTTACAAAGACAAGTGTATCCCCTAGGAAATAATTCATTTGAACGATCCTAAAAAGACTTCCATCTACATGCATGTGGTCTTAGAAAACAGAATCCAATCAAGGTTGACCATCCACAGCCCATTAAAGATCCATGGGATATGGGACTTCTGGGTCTCAAGCAATATCACTTCAAGCACTCAGAGGCCTCAGTTTGCTCAACCACAACCTGGGTTTACAGTGCCCAGCCTTTGAAAGTGAGACATGGGGTTTAAATAAGTTCTTAGAAATACACACCTGGGCTGTGAACGTGCTCCATAAATACTAGCCACAGGCATCTGATTACCACCTGCCCTGGTTGGTTAGCCTCCAGGTCCTTTAGGACAAAGGGAGGAGAGAACGAAGAGAACAGGACGTGTCCGAAGACGGCTGCACGTCTGTCTAAATCATCCCCACCTACTCCACTGTCTATATAATTCTGTTGAATATGTTTTGTAGTCCCCTTGTCCCCATCAGTGAAAACGGTGTGCGAGATACTGACAGAGGGGCCTGAGAATGTTGAAATAGTGGTGACAATCTCTAGTGGGTCTCTGCTGTCCGTCTCCATGGATCCAAATGTTTTCCTGGTGAAGTTCCATGTTTAAGTTAAAAATGTGAGTCAAACCTAGGTTGAACCAAGGATAGCATAAAGTTCTACTGAAGTTAAAAAAAGTATCAAACACATGTAAGCTACCACCTTAAATGCAGAATGAGATCCGTGCAGCTCTGCAGCTTGTCCCCATGCAAGAACAGAGATGTGATGTGGCCAGAGGACGGTGGAGTCCCAGCTGCTACATGTGTGGCATCACCCTCAGGCTGTTTTAAGAGACAGGGTAGGTCACTGTGCTCACCTGAAGGGCGACATTGCCCAGGAAGTCAGAATCAGGCCAACAGAGCTGACACTTTGGGATGAATCTCTTCTTGATGCAGTGAAGGGAAGGAGGCCAGCAATGTTGAAGGCCAACAATCTGACACAGTCTAGCTGGAGAAAGCCAGACACATGCATAGAAGAATGAATGTGCATGCACAGAAGATACACACATGCGCAGAAGACATTCAGATGGGGGGGCCCCTGTGTAGAACAGGTCTGGTGTAAAGGTAGTCTAGCGTATGCTCTTGTCCCGCAGCTTCTGGGACAGAAAAATATGCAAAGAATCTGAAGGAATGTGTGGAGTTGGGATTGCCCAGAGATTCACAGTTGTGACTGAGTGGCTCCGGGGGCTGGCCCAAGTGCCACACATGGGTGGCGGCTCCCTATTGAAGGGGGAGACCAGGTCCAGATTAGCAACCCCAGGATCCACTCAGGGGTCCCACAGTGCATAGTGCCCTTCCGGCACGGAGCACCCCACAGTCCTGAGGGAGGAGTTTTGGTAACGTCAGTGTCACATTCCTGAGTCTGGTAGAGCATGTGAGGGGTCAATGACTCACTTGTGGCCACACAGCATAGAGAGAGGAAGCCAGGACCAGTCTGAGATTCTGCCTCTGTGTCTGACCCAACATAGTTCTGGGTCCCCTAATTCTCCTGCAAGTCCCCTACTGGGACTGCCATTTCCGTCTAGTTAAAGCCAACCAGTACATGAATACTCAGGCCCACTCCTCTCAGGATACACGTGTTCTCATCAAGGAAGACTCCCTCCCACTCGGCAAACCCCCAGCTCCTCTGGCCCCTCTGCTGGTCCCTCCCTCACAATCACATGTCATCTCCCGCCACTGTGGTCTTCTGCAAACCTTTTACACAGTGAATGAGCAGATGCACGGTGGAGTCCCCTTCCCAGATAGCAAGATGCGGCTCGGCTGGCACTGGCAGCACACCAAAAAGAAGGCAGATCGTGGCATTCCTCGGATGTGGAAGTCAGAAGGGACCATTCACAGCTGGAGTAGAGCTACGGGGTCAGAGAAATGCCCTGTGCTTGGGTGCTAGTGGCAAATAGACACTAATTCCCACAAGAACAACCAGCACTACTGAACACCTACTCAGCACTTTTTGAGAATTTTCCTACCACAATTGCCTTCATCTTTGGAGCAACCCTCTGTGGTAACTATCTTGTATTCCCAGTTTACAGATTAGGAAACTGAGGCTGAGCACTGAATTACTCTCAAGCATGTAGCATGCAAGTTACTGGCCAAGATGAGGATAGCCCAACAGTGGCTTCATCATGGACTTTGTTCTCCCCAAGGGCAGATGGTTCATGAATCCAGAGCACACAGCTCAGCGCCTGGGGAGGAACCAGGGGCAAAATCCTAGAATATGAAGGGTAACATCAGGGGAAGAACAGCACCAGGGGGTCTTGGCCCACAATTCCTCACATGTGGCAGATATCATCTGTGACTGAAACGGCTTCTGCTGTGCTGAAGACAGAGGACCTGCATAACTCAGGGAAGCAGAGAGGAAGGCTCAGACCTGGAGTGCCACCAGCCACATTCAGGGCTCAGTCACCTCATCCTGGAAGCCTATGTGTTTCTTAGCATCTGTGCCTGAGCACACTTTAATGCTTCTCCCTTCAGAAGCAGTCCAAAGATAAGCTTGGGGGACGTGCAGGAGGCCAGCAGGAACAGTCTTCTGCCAATCAGTCTGGTTCATCCCTGGAGTGACTCTGTGGGAATATATTTGTCTCACTTTGTCCACAAGGGCCATTCCAAGACTCCAGTGATGTCTGAAGCTACTGAAAGTACCTAACTTTATGTATCCTGTACATCTGTACCTGTGATAAGACAGAATTTATAAGTTTACCAGAGTAAGAGAAAAATACTAATAATAAAATAGAATAAGTATAACAGTGTACTGTCATTATATTGTGAGCATCATTACATTTGTGCCCCAGAGCTGCTATTACATATAATAAGGGCTACTTGAACTCACGCTATAATTGATGTTTTGACACTCTGGTAACAGATAAAAACTAAGTAACTAATGGACAGGCAGCATATACAGCATGGATACTCTGGACAAAGTGGTGATTCACTACCCAGAGAGGAGAGAACAGGGCTGTGAAAGATTTCATCACATGCGCAGCACAGCACACAATTTAAAACTAATCAACTCGTTGTATCTGGAATTTAATGCTTTTCAGACTGTTGTTGATTGTGGATAATGGAAACCAAAAAAGAGAAACCACAGATGGGGAAACCACAGGAAAGCTGTCCACCTCCACATGGGAAACGTCAAGCACAGACCTGCTATGTAGTAGCCCCGCCTGGCTACAGATTTGAATTTAAATTAACTGATGTTGAATAAAACTTCCAGTTGGGTTCCTAATCACACTGGCCACATTTCTGTCACTCAAGAGCCACATGTGGCTTGTGGTCAGGGCACTGGGCACCCCAGATGAAGAACAGTTCTATAGTTTGAGAAGGTTCCATCAGACCCTGCTGCTTGGGGGTTGGGAAGCCACAAGAAGTCACCGCATGCCTTCCTTGGCCAGCCCTTTGGGCTTTCGCTTTCTGCTTCTTCTCTGTGCTTGGAGCACCTTCCCCAGCCCTGGGTTAGAAGCTCAGCAGCACCTTGGGCTTCTAAGGGGTGGCAGGACCTGCCCACAGAGGCTGGACACACACGGTGGCTACTACAGTGATACATTTCCGAGGCTGAAATAAACTGAGCAGGTTGAACACACCAGCAGTATCCAAAGGCCAAATCACTCCTAGTTGACCTACAGATTGACCTCAGCAGAGACATCTTCTACCTCCCTCTGCAAAATATTCAAATCTCCAGGCAAAATGCCTGCTCTCCCAAAGGCCAGTGGCCATCGGCCTGCTCTGCCATCATAGCACCAGCTTCCTTCCTACAGTGTGTCTAATCATTCCAATAAGGCTGCTGGAGCTCCAGTTGCCACCTCTCATTGCAAACAGGAGATAAAAGGGAAGTGATGAGCAAATGGTTAATGGTATCTCCTAAATGCTTGCTTTATTTAAAGAGCTTTATTCAGAATCTCTAGCAAACCCTTTCAGCCTCAATCTTTACTGATCACCCTATCTAGCCGGGCGTGGTGGCTCACGCCTGTAATCCCAGCACTCAGAAGGCAGAGGCAGGAGGATTGCTGAGTTCCAGGCTTGCCTGGCCTACATAGTGAGCTCAGGGCCAGCCTGAACTACAAAGTGAGACCCTGTCTCAAAAAACAAAAAACAAAACAAAAACTGATCACCCTATCTATAAAAGAGCACAAGAAACCCAGGTTTTAATGGGTCACATTGCTGTTCTTGACATGTAAAAGTTATTGTTGAAAACACAGGAAGCAGAGGACAATGGATGTGAGATAGGCAAGTAGAAATCCCTCTAGCTGGATTTGTGTTAGTATTTTCTGGCCTGAGAGTGGGACTGTGGACACTTGCCTCCTCAGGAACTAGGTCCACTTGAGAAAACAACCAAAAGTAATAGAAAGAGAACCAAAGAGACTGGGTCTTGCTATGAAATTCAGGCTGGTCTTGCTCTCACCACGTAGTCCAGGCTGGCCTCAAACTTGCAGTGATCCTCCTGCATTAGCCTCCCACATGCTGGGATTCCTGGTATGTACCACCACACCTGGCATGTTTAGTAATATTTATCATTCACTAATAAAAGAACAACAAAGATAGTCCAACATCATCTATTCACCAAGTGGCACTGGTGCTGGCTCTGTTCTGGGATATAGGAAACCACTTGGTCCTCACAGATTCATATGTACATGGTGGATTCTATCCCTGTCACCCATGCTGTCCAGATGAAGAGTGTGGGGCTAAGAGAAGAGAATCTCAGGATCACACTGGCCGTGAGTGTGGGCACTTGGTTCTGAGCCCACAGACGTCCAGCCCTTGGACATCAGCCCAGCTATCCTGTAGAGCCATCATCAAGGGGACAGGAGCATTTCTGCCCACACAGGAAACTATGGAGAACCAGGCCAAACTGAGCCTCCCTCCCAAGTGAGGACACACTGGTAACCCTGTGCCTGGCTCCTGGCACACTGTTCCCCCCACCCTGCCAGCTCTTCCTGCAGCAGTACCCACCCTCAGTCCAGGAAGCCTCCAGTTTGTCTCTAGTCCCCAGCTGCCATCAGGCACAGAGCATGGACTTTGGCTCCAAGGACATGGAGTCTGTTCAATAGCTCAGCCTCCTCAGTGGCTGAGGAGCAGAAATGGTCACTTTCCCTGTTACCTGTCAGCACAGCCTGGGCCAAAGGACCCCTAAGGATGCCACGGGCTTGTGTGGAGGGAGTTTGCCATTATTCCGCTGTGGACCGAATATCTAGGAGGCCTAACCTCTTCCCTTCTAGCTCCTTCCTTCCCATCTGGAATGCAGAGGTGACGGCTAGAGCCCCAGCAGCCTTCCTGAATGCCTAAGACAAGTCGGAGGAAGGAAGCCAGTACTTACAATGAAAGAGCAGCGAGAGGGATGTACTGGCTGCCTTTTGCCCTTTTGCCCTGTATAACTTGCTTCCTGTCTTAGAAAAGGACAAACTAGGGAACAGAACCCCTTTTCTGTGTGGGAGCAAGTAAACCTGACTCTTTTTTAAGTTGCTACTTAAATTTGCCTTCGTGAGTGGTTGAATGTAGAGACACCCATACATTTCTCACCTACTTTGTCACTTGTCCAACAAGAAAAGTTAAAATGATGTCTCCTGCCATCGTTAAAAATTCCCACATTTTTAGTATGACAAATTTTTTAAAACCCAGGCAGGGAAGGGCCAAAGTGCTCACTTCCAGGGTAACCAACGTAGAACACCAAAGATGAAGAAAAACCACAGTGGTGAGATCTGCCACCACCCTTAGCTTTTCTGATAGCACCAGATGCAGTGACATCTATCTTTTCATCAGAAGGAATCCTCTGAGAGCAGCCAAGCCCACTTCTCCTTCCTGTGGGCCCAACTTCCTGCCAATTTCTTTTTTTTTTTTTTTTTTGCTTTTTGGAGACAGGTTCTCGCTTTGTAGTTCAGGCTGGCCCTGAGCTCACTATGGTGCCCAGGCAAGCCGCCGCGAACTCAGCAATCCTCCCGTCTCTGCCTCCCGAGTGCTGGGATTACAGGCGTGAGCCACCACACCCAGCATTATATGTGGTTACCGGGGATTGAACTCAGGTCCTTGCGCTTGCAAGGCAGGCACCGGAACCACTGAGCT
>PVIC010043549.1:0-15375 GCA_004025085.1 Thryonomys swinderianus
TTTTTTTTTTTTTAGAAAATGTGTTTAAAGGCTTCATTTCATTTAATATTTATATGACCATCAAAAACAATATTTAATTTTGATTCACATAAATTTAAGGAGATCTAACACACTGGATTTTATACAAATAAGTGAATATTGTACTTACTAAAAAGTCTAAAAAGTAGGAATTGAAATGAAATTCATTTCAAATCTAACAATGATAGAAACAAACATCATGGAGCTGGCAAAGAAACAGACCCAGGGACCAACAGAACAGATTGGAAGATTCAGAAATAACTCCAGACATAATAAGCCACATCATCTTTAACAAAGGAGAAAAATATGCTCAGGGTGGGAAAGATAGCCTTTTCAATAATTGGTGCTGGGAAAACTGGGTTTCAACTTGCGAAAGATTGAAACCAGATATACATCTTTCACCATGCACTAAACTGAAATTGAAGTGGGTTAAAGATCTAAATATTTCTACTTTGTTTTGTTAGTACATTTTATATACACATCATGATCACACTCAACACTGAGAATATGCACCAGGATATGATACCACTTAATTTTCATTTTTCCCATTCCTCTGTCTATCCCTTATAAATATCTATATCTATCTATCTATCTATCTATCTATCTATCTATCTATCTATCTATTATCTGTCTGTATCTGTACCTATATCTATATCTATCTATCTATGTATATATGTATAAGCTTTTCATAAAGATCTAAGTATTAAAACAGAAACACTAAGTCTTCTGGAAGATAGGGTAGGTAGGCTTCTTATACATAATGGCATAGGGGAAGACTTTATGAACCAAACTTCAGTAGCATGGGAGCTAGCAGAAAGAATCAACAACTGGGGTCTCATCTTATTAGAAAGCTTCTGTACAGCAGGAGAAACCACCACCAGAGCAAAAAGAAAACCTACAGTGTGAGAGAGATAACAACAACTGAACCAGGTGTTCCTCATACAAAGATCTACTATTTATATTCTAACTTAAAAAAAAATCAGAGTTCCTCAAATTTTATGACTTAATTCAAAACAGGACAGATGAAGTGAACATGTTTTTTTTATATAAAGAAGTAAAAGAAGCAAAGAAACATATGAAATAGGATTCAACATCACTTGATCATTCATGAGATGCACATGAAAACAACACTGAGGTTCCACCGTGCTCCAGAAAGAATGGCTACTATCAAGAAATCAACCACTAACAAACAGTAGAGGGACCGTGAAGAAAAAGAAATTCCCCTACACAGCTAGTGGGAATGTATACTGAGGCACACAATGGAAATCTGTGTGAAGATTCTTTAAAAAAATAGGATTAGGGTTCTCATTTGACCATGCTATTTTCATGGTGATTGTATTTTCAAAATAATTAAAAGCATAATGTGGCCTAGGTGGGCCTATGTTTATAGCAGCACAGTTTGTGATATCTAAATCTTGGCAATAACCCAAATGCCCAGCAACTGCAGACTGAATAATAATGTTTATTTTTTTAATAAAATAGAGTATTATTCAGCCACACAAAATCATAAGTCAGAGACATTTATACTATATTTATGCACCTTAAGGCCATAGTTATAAATAAAATAAACAGGACACACATGTTTAAATACCATATACTTTTTCTAGTACAAGAAACTGTATTAAGAAACAGGAAGAAAATGTTCACAGGGAGAGAGTAAACTGATAGTTGCAGGGAAAGGCAAAGAAGGAAAAAAATGATGGTAAAAACAAAAAATGAAAACAAAGTGTATGTATACAGAGTGTCGGGTTGGGAAGAGATCAGGGGAATGGAAAAAATAAGGGTCATTAGTGATAAAAAAGGGAAACAAAGCTTATATATTTAGGGGGTGGAGAGTTGTGGAGGGTGAGGAATGGAAAAAATGAGAATTAAAGTGTGTTATATACTGGTACACATTCCCTTTATTGAATGTGATCATGATGTGTATATACAATGTACCAATAAAGATAAAAATTAAAAAAAATAATGGCCAAGATATATCAAGTACAAGTACAGATTCTCAATTATGAATGTGAACATAATATATTCCAAAATGTACCAGTACACTCAATTTATTTAAAAAATTCCTCCTTTAAAAACATAAAAAATGTACAATTTTTGAATTCAAAAATCATAATTATGTAAGTTAAATTTCAATAGTGAAATATCCAAATGTTGTATATTCTTTTCAAATAAATTTTGTTTCAAAAATATCAAATAGTGTTTTACAAATACTATAGCAATACAAATTTAAAATTAATAAACCAGCACACTTGCTAAAACCAATGAATTGTTAGCTTTAAATGAATAGAGATATATCTTCTGTTTTAATCGTATGATACTTATTTTCTATAGCACAGATTGATTTGATTTTGAAGTCAGTTCTATGTTTACATTTCTTACCTAACCAAAATAACCCAGGCCCATTTTAGGAGAGATATTTGAAATGAAGAATAAATACTGAAACAGAGTGGTCAGTAAGCATACACAATCAATTACATCGGTAAATATCATTGGTAATAAGGGATATGGTTAACCTTCTGGCGACAATTTTAGGGGCAAAACGATATACTTAATGGCTTTCCAGCCCAGCACTAATGAGATTGTTTAAGACTTTCTTAATTTTTAATGGGATTTTAATTTGTAAAGGAATGATGCCAAGGTTTAATTATACTTCTTTGCCCTTATGGACAGTTTTCATCCATGGATATAGCAGTATCTACAAGTCTTGTTCCTTTTTTATACACAGAAAGGAAATTAAGCCCAAGGAAGTGCTAAGTGACTAGCTAGAGGTCATAGAACCAGCAGTACAAATAATAGAACCACAGAAACCTTTTTAAAGCCTCTCTACCAACACAAGAACATTCCTGTTCTGAAATTACCTTCTTGTCCTATAACAAGGAGACAGTTTTCAAAATATCACTAGTCAAACAGAAAACTTGATTTTTTTTTAATCGGGCTACTATTTTATAAGGAATATTGTCTAAAATAATGTTCACATATATTTTGAATTCTATCAATTGAGAATCGTATAACATGTGAACACTCAATATTGATCCTTTTTTGACTGAATTGTACAGACATAGCCCTGTTGTATGTCCTTGAATCAGTACTGCAGAAATCCAATTGCCCTACCCTTAACCTCATTCACAAAGGCTGATTTTAGTTATTGTTTGTATGAGGCCTGTAAATAGCTCTGTACCCTTGGGAGTCATGATGATGAAAATTAAACAAACACAGGTACTGAAGCAAGCTTAACAATTCAATGTCACAAGCAGAACTATATATAAGGCTTTCATTTTTATCAGAATTAACTCTTGTTTGACTTGCACTTCGTTTTGATGTGAAAATTTCAATTATTTATCTTCAACAATTGTTAGTGATGTGTTATCCACTTACCATGGAAATGGCATGATATTGATTGGAGTCTCAGGACAGAAAAAAGTATGTAAGCTAATATGGCAGCAAAACATCCCGTTACAACAGCTACTTTTTCTATTGATTTTTCAACTCTGGAAAAAGACAACACATTCTGCAACCTATTTTGAGAAATGCTACTGAGAGAATAGACTATGTGCATATAATTTCAAAAACAATATAGTTTTGTGTTCTTTTTTGATGAATTCACTTCAAATCTCCACATAAGAGGATGTCAAGTATATATAGATTTGAATATACATTTTGATATCTTGGAATATAATCAATGTATTAGGCAGAAAAGTTAATCCCTTGTTCTTATTCTTATTTCCAATTTGTTCTAGAGAGTTCAAAATTTAGAAGTCTTCAACTCACCCTTACTCTGCTTAAGTTTTGCTACAGATATGATTCAGTTACTCCTAAGAGTTTTAGTCCAGAAAACTGGGAAAAAAATCTGCCAACCATCAGCCATTATAAATAGCTCGACCTTAGAGAAAGGAGGACCTTATAAAGCTGAGTCGATATTTGAAATTGTCTTTTCTGCTTTTCCTCCTTAAAGCATTTGCTTAAAAAAACTAGAAAATAGATGGGCCAGAGATTTAGCTCAGTGGCTCTGGCGCCTGCCTCGCAAGCGCAAGGTCCTGAGTTGGATTCCTGGTAACCACATACAATGCTGGGCATGGTGGTTCACGCCCACCAGCAATCACTACCACATACCACAGTGCTGGGCATGGTGGCTCACGCCTGTAATCCCAGCACTCGGGAGGCAGAGACAGGAGGATTGCTGAGTTTGAGGCTTGCTTGGACTACATAGTGAGCTCAGGGCCAGCCTGAACTATGAAGCGAGACCCTGTCTCAAAAACAAAATAAAAAAAAAAAAAACACCAAAAAGCACTAGACAATAGAATGTTCCTCAGAATTCTATTTGAACAGAATTCATCAGGTCTAAGACCTTTGGACATCCTTTAGGACATGTGTAAAAGAGAGAAGGGTGGGGAAGGGAAAGGAAGAGGTGAAGTTTCAGGATACTGAGAAATAGTATTAAATGTATCTAATTAAAGGGAAGAACAGAAAAGTGCACTTAAATTTAGAATGAATTTTCCTTGAGAGGCATTTGCATATTATTCTCTACAGAGCGAGAAGTAAAATATCTAGTTGATAGTAACTGAAAAACAGAACAGGTTTCAAATATCTCGTACTACCAAGGTTCCTGTAGTTAGACTTTTAGAAGATGCAATAAAGGACCTAAGAACCAGCGCCTCATTTGGGATGGCTTCAAGGTTATGTGATATGTGACTGAGTTCTCAAGACAGACTGAGGCTGGCAAGGACTGAGAACCAGCCTCAGGCAATGATTTGTGGCAGAACTACAGTGGGTTACTCCATTTCTAAGCCTCACTAAGATTAATGTGGACTTCCCAGTACAGAAACAACAAGACAGTAGTAAGCGTGCTCTGTTAACTTACCCCCCCCCCTTTTCAAATGCTAATCCCATTTCCAAAAGCCAAAACCTGTGTCTCTTTACCTGAGGGTTTTCCCAATCTAGAGTCCACTTATCTGTCATTACCATTGCAAGGCAATGGTGTGCAGTCAGCCATTCTCCATATGCCTTAAGCAACTGCTACCTAGAGGCAGAAGTTCCAGCTCCTTCTCCCTCCTGTGGGGTAACTCTAGGGTACCAGGTATGACATATTCCTCTGTGGGATTAAGCTGGATTTCCCCACAGTACTGGTAAATTTGACAATGTGTGTGTGTGTGTGTGTGTGTGTGTGTGATTATATATATTTTTTTACTTCTGTTTTTGTTCTTTCATTTCCTCATTATGGAAGTGGCATTTTTTTGACCTTTCCAATAACTGTATTCAAATTTTCTTTCAAATTTTTCATACAGAAGAAGCCACACAGTAATGAAATGGTCCTTTGCTTCATATGTTGTACAATTTTTTCTATAAATTGTAATCAGGCAAATAAGAGGAAAGAAAAACAAGGAATAGAAAAAGAGACAATACATATGAAATTTCACAATGTAACCTTTAAAAAATCATTATTTTAATGCTCCTTAATATTTCTAAATAAGATTTAATAGTACTCAATCTATTGCACCTTATACAAAGACCTATTTGATATCAAGATGCATAAATATAGAGATTTATACAATTTTCATTTTTTTAAGAATATAAGTGCCAGGCTTTTTTTTTTTTTTTTTTTTTTTTTTTTTTTTTTTTTTTTTTTTTTTTTTTTTTTTTTTTTTTTTTTTTTTTTTTTTTTTTTTTTTTTTTTTTTTTTTTTTTTTTTTTTTGAGACAGGGTCTCACTTTGTAGTTCAGGCTGGCACTGAGCTCACTATGTAGCCCAGACAAGCTTCAAACTCAGAAATCCTCCTATCTCTGCGTCCCAAGTGTTGGGATTACAGGCATTAGCCACCACTCCTGGCACTGAGGTATGTGGTATTGATTGCTGGTGGGCGTGAGTCTCCACGCCCAGCATCATATGTGGTTACCAGGGATTGAACTCAGGACTTTGCGCTTGTGAGGTAGGGACTGGAACAACTGAGCTAACCCTCTGGCCCAGTGCCAGGCTTTCTTGATTTTTCACTACTGCTTAACTATCATGTGATCAAATCCATGTTATCATTTTTAATTGAATTATTTATTGGTACAATTTACATACATCTCACAATCACACGTAACATTGGGGAATTTGTACCAATATATGACACAGTCAATTCTCATTTTTACCCATATCCCCACCAACCGACACCCCCCCACTCCCAGTATACATGTTCTTTTATTTTCTTTCAGAATCATATTTATTCATTCCCCTCATTACATCCCCACACCAAATTTCCCTCGGAAATGTCCCATTCTACAAAGACCTTCATACTTTCTAGAGCTAATTAGTATCTACAGGTGCTCATATCAATGAGGAGATCCAGTATTTGCCTGTGATCTATTTATTTCACTCATTAGCATGTCCTCCAGGTGTATCCATTTGCACGTAAATGAATCAATCTTGTTATTTTTTATGGCAGAGTAGTACTCCATTTTATAAACAAAACAAAACAAAACCAAAAACACATCTTCTTTATCCACTCTTCAGCTGATGGGCATTTCTTTTTTTTTTTTTTCCAAGACTGAGCTAACACAAACTGAGCTGCTATGAACAAGGGTGTGGTATACATCTGTCTTTCCAATGGTATTTTTAAAATTCTTTTGGGTATATTCCTAACAGAGGGATAGCAGGGTTAAATGGGACCCCTAGTCCTAGTTTTCTGAGAAATCTTCACACATATTTTCACAATGGTTGCACAAGTCTGCAATCCCACCAAGAGTGGAGAACGGTTCCTTTCTCCCCACAGCCTGGCCAGCATTTCTTGTTGGTTGATTTTGCAGACAAATGCTCTACCACTGAGATATACCCCCACACCTGTTGGTTGATTTTGTAATAGCTGCCATTCTTTGTGGAGTGAGATGAAATCTCAGTGTTGTTTTCATTTGCATCTCTCAAAGGACCAGTGATGTTGAACATTTCTTCATATGTTTCTTAGCTGCTTTGACTTCTGTCTCTGAGAAGTGTCTGTTCATTTCAGATGCCCATTTTTGAACTGGGTCTTTAAACTTGGGGAGGCTGATCTGTTTAAGTTCTTTATATATTGTAAATAATAGCCTTTTTTCTGATAAACTGCTAGTAAAGATTTTTTCCCATGTTGTCGGTTGTCTTTTAGCAGTGCCAGTGACTTCTTTTGCTGTGTAGAAGTTTTTGGTAGGATGAGATCCCATTTGATGATTCTTTCTGCTAGTTCTTGTGCTATAGAGGTTTTATTCATAAAGTCTCAGCCTAAGCCAATGTCTCCAAGAGTTTTACCTAACCTGTTTTCCAGCAGGCTTATTGTTTCTATTTTAACGTTTGAGTCTTGCATCCATTGCGAGTTTAGTTTTGTGCATGGCAAAAGAGATAGGTCTAGCTTTTGCTTTTGGCAGGGTGAATCGCAGTTTTTCCAGCACCATTTGTTAAAGAGGCTATCTTTCTTCCATTGAGGATGTTTGGCTTCTTTGTCAAAGATAAGGGGGCTTAGTGTATCCAAGGATTTTCTGGATCTTCTAATTTTTCCACTGATCCTTGGGTCTGTTTCTTTACCAGTACTATGCAGTTTTTATCTCAGTGGCTTTATAGTAGAGTTTTAAATTGGGGATTGTAATACTCCCTGCCATATCGTAGTTCTTAGAATTGTTTTTGCTATTCTACGTTTCTTGTGGTTCCAGATGAATTTTTGTATTATTTTCTCCAGCTCTGTGAAATATAGCATTGGAATTTCAATTGGAATTGTATTGCATCTGTATAGTAGTTGTGGGAGTATAGCCATTTTGACGATGTTGGTTCTCCCTACCCAGGAACAAGGGATATCTTACCACTTTCTGATTTCTTTTTCTATCTATTTTTTGAGAGTCCTATAGTTTTCAACATGGAGGTCTTTCACTTCCTTTGTTAGGTTGATTCCTAGATATTTCATTTGTTTGGGTGCTACTGTGAAAGGGATTGACTCCCCAATTTCTCTTTCAGTACGTCTGTTGTTTGTGTAGACAAAGGCTGTTGATTTTTGAGTATTAACCCTGTATCCAGCAACACTACCAAATCTGGTAATTAAGTCTAGTAGTCTTTTGGTTGAGTTTTTAGGATCCTCCAGATAGAGTATCATACCATAGACAAATAATGACAGTTTAATTTCTTCCCTTTCTATCTTTATTCCTTTCATGTATTTGTCCTACCTGATTCCTATGGCTAATGTTTCCAGCACTATATTAAACAAGAGTGGTGACAATGGGCATCCTTGTCTCATTCCTGATCTTAGTGTAAAAGGTTTCAGTTTTTGCACATTGAGTATGATGCTGGCTGTTGGTTTCTCATGAATAGCTTGTATTAAATTGAGATAAAGTCTATCGATTCCTATTTTCTGTAGGGTATTGATCATAAATGGCTGTTGGATTTTGTCAAATGCTTTTTCTGTGTCTATTGAGATAATCATATAATTTTTGTCCTTGAGTCTGTTAATATAGTGCATTACATTGATTGATTTACATATGTTGAACCAGCCTTGCATCCCTGGGATAAATCTGACTTGATCAGGGTGTATGATTTTCTTGATAACTCTCTGTATTCTGTTCACCAGTATTTATAGAGAATTTTTCATTAATGTTCATTAGAGAGATTGGCTTTTTGTTTTCTTTTTTGGTGGGATCTTTCTGTGCCTTTGGAATCAAGGTAACGGTTGCTTCAAGGAATGATTTGGGGAGTACTGCATCCCTTTCAATTTCATTAAAGAGATTGAGAAGTACTGGTATTAACACTTTAAACGTTTTGTAGAATCCAGCAGTGAAGCCATCAGTCCCAGGGCTTTTCTCTGTTGGTAGGTTTTTTTTTTATTACATTTTCAATTTCCCAGATTGATATTGGGTTTTTTAAACATTTTTTATATCCTCTTCATTCAGCTTTGGAAGTCAATATGTATATAGAAATCTATCCATTTCTTCTAGATTTTCCATCTTCTGGGAGTACAGATTTTCAAAGTACATGTTTATTATCATTTAGACTTCATCTGGATCTGTGCTGATTTCCCCATTTTCATTCCTTATAACATAGATTTGAGCCTTTTCCTTCTTTTGCTTGATAAGGTTGGCTAAGGATCTGTCGATTTTATTTATCATTTCAAAGAATGAACTTTGATTCATTAATTCTTTGTATTGTTCTCTTTGTCTCCATTGCATTAATTTCTGCTCTGATCCTTATAATTTCCTCTTTAGTATGTGCTTTGGGTTTGTTTTGCTCCTCTTTTTCTGATTGTCTGAGGTTCATTGTTAGATTATTTCAGTTTGCTCTATATTCCAAGTGCAGGCATTCACTGCTATGAATTTCCCTAGCAGAACTGCTTTCTTGTGTCCCACAAATTCCTGTGTGTTGTGCTGGGGGTTGTTGTTTAGTTGTAGAAACTGTTTTATTTCTTCTTTAATTTATTTTGTCACCCATTGGTTGGTTAACAGAGTGTTGTTCAATTTCCATGTGTTTGTGAGGGTCTTGGAATTTCTTCTGCTACTCAGCTCCAGTTTCAAGGCACTATGGCCTGATAGTATGCAGGGGATAACTTTGATTCCTTTGCATTCACTTAAGCTTGTTCTATGGACTAGAATGTGATCTATTTTGGATAATGATCCATGAGAAGCTGAGAAGAAGGTATGTTCTCGCTTTGAAGGGTGAAAAATTCTCTAGTGATCTAATAAGTCCATTTCCTCAAAATTTGATTTAGCTCAAGTATTTCCTTATTAATTCTTTGTCCAGTTGATCTGTCAATTTATGACTGTGGAGTATTAAAGTCCCCTACTACTATTGTATTTGCAGTCAACTGGCTTTTCATGTCCATTAATGTTTGTTTTATATAATTGGGTGCATTCGAGTTTGGTGCATAAATATTTACGATTGTTAATTATTTCTCTTGGATACTTCCCTGTGTGGGAATATATTGAACTTCTTTATCTCTGTTAATCAGTTTGGGTTTGAAATCTATTTTATCTGCAAACAAGATAGCCACTCCTGCTTTTTTACAGTTTCCTGTGGTGTGGTGGATTGTTTTCCAACCTTTTATTTTCAGTCTATGGGTTCCCTTCTTATTTTGGTGTGTTTCCTGTATGCAGGAGATTATAGGATCTTGCTTCTTGATCCAGTCTGCTACTCTGTGTTTTTTAATTGGCCCATTGAGACCACTGACGTTAATAGTTATGGTTCTTATGAACATATTCAGAGATGCCAAGTTTCCTTGTTGTTGAGTTTTTTTTTTTCCTTGCCTTTCCCCTTTGGTATTTAACTTCTTGTTTGCCACAGTGAATTCACTTTCCTGGGTCTCGTGGGTATGCACGTGTCTGTGTTTTTTTTTTTCCCACGATGTTCTTTAGAATGTTTTGTAGTGCACTTTCATATTTGTGAAGTTTTTCAGGTGTTTTTTTTATCATGGAAATATCTTATTTCCCCATCTATTCTGAAAGATAATTTTGAAGGACACAACAATCTAGGTTGGAGGTTGTTTTCCTGCAATGCTTGGAATACTTCCCTCCACACTCTCCTTGCATTGAGTGTTTGCGTTGGAAAAATCTGCTGTGATCTTAATGGGCTTCCCTTTGTAGGTGATTTTCTTCCTTTCTCTCACTGCTTCCAGTATTTCATTCTTTTGTTGTGCATCGGGAACCTTGATAATTTTTTGTCTAGGTGTAAATATTTTTATGTCACAGTGTTTTGGAGTCCTATAGACCTCATTTATCTGTATGTCTATTTTTTTTCCTGTGAAGTTTTCTGTTATCATCTCTGACAATAGATTTTTATGTCTTTTTCACTGTCTCCTGCTTCCTCAGTGACTCAGTCTTATATTATTTTTCTTTGAGTCTAGAAGTTGTTGTATTGATTACTCATGGTCCCTTCCTCTTTTGCATAGATTATATCTTTACTGCTCCCTGGCTGCTATGTTGTTCTCTAGGTCTTAGATTTGGTTCTCCACTTCATTCATCGTACTATCATTTTCTTCATCTTTCCCTGAAGCTCTGCTTGAAAATGTTTAAAATATTCCAGTGCTTCTGCTATCTTGGATCCTATCATCTCGCTGATCTCCTCTTTAATAGTGTCTTTCACTATGGACAATATCCCTGTTTTGATCTCAGAGATGAGTTCTGATTTCCATTTTACTAGATCTGCTTTAGTTACCATCTCCAAGGTCCTTGTAGTTGAGTTTCAGTTTGCCCTATTTCTCTTTTCTCTGAATTTCCCTGTGGTGGTGATCTTTGTGTCTGTTTTTTTGTATATTTTCCCATTTCTAATCTTTCATTGTTACTAATGCTATTCTTTGCCTGAAGACAGGACAGTGTTTGTTGCAGGCCTCTTTCTTTATATTGTCTGGGGCTCTTTGGAAGTGGCACCTTCCTAGGGTGTCCTCCTTGAATCTGTAATGATCTTTGAGAGTTCTCAGTTCTGACACTTCATGGGAGGCATTTGAGCAGAACAGTCATATTGTATTTGTTACCATAATACAATCAATGCCAATATCAGTATTAAACACAGTAAATAAAATGAAAAGTTTTGTTTAATTCTAGTCTGAAGACTTGGATCTTATGAGTTACCTCTATGACCATATGCCAAAATTTAGATTTAATCAGCAATGTATATACAACCTTTAGATCATAAATGTACCCCCCCATACCCTTTGGGGATAAGAGGTCACTGGGAAATCAGGGATGTAGGGGGGATTGATATATGTTTAGCATATTTATGAGCATCACCCATGCTCTAAAACCTCATATATGCCAGTGGGTAATTGAGGATATAAGGGTGTATATAAAACAGCACCATGTGTATGCTGTAAGACAATTGAAGTCTTTGCACACCTTCTTATAATAGTACAGGAGAAGAGACAGGGCAGCCTAATTGTCTTTTACTTCTGGGTATTGCTTCTGACAGGAAGATAGGAGAGGGTGTGTGGACAAGAGGTGAATAGAGGGATCTAGGAATGTTTGGCAAAGTGGAAGCTAGATTCCCATTTTTTTTTTCCTTGCCTGTTCTTAGCGCAGCTGCAGTGTGGAAGGATGCAGGAAATGGCTCCAGATCCTCTCAGACCTGAGTCCTCACAACACTGCTTTGGGGTGGGGTTTGGGCTGGCTGGAAGGCCTCATTCCTCCATGGTGATGATGGTGTCTGGGGTCTGTACCTGACTTCTCACTGCATGGCTCTGGGGTGGAGAGGAAGGGTGGGCAGGCCTCAGTCCTCCGCTGCTGCCAAGAATAGAATGGCACCCAGATCATCTGTGTCATCTGTGCTACTCAGGGTGGAGCAGTCTGGTGGGCATGACTCAGTCAGCTGCCACCTCTAGGAAGGGAATGACGACTTGAGCAGCCAAGTCATCTGCACTGTTCCCATGTTTTCATTTTTATTAAATGTACCCAAAAGCAAAACTAGTTATGAAGGCATGAACTACTTGGATATTTTTATTCTATCTGTTATTCTCCTAGTATCTCCCTGATTACAGGACCTCCTCTCCCATCTTTTCAGTATTACTGAGGAGCACTCAGGCCTACAAGTGAAGTCAATTCATGTATAATATATAAAGGGTACAGTTTTAATTTTGCCTCTCATATTTTGAGAATTCTCAAAGTCCTTACTCTCATTTTACTCTGCTGAATGTTTTGTTAACAATTTGATAAATATTTAATAGGTCAATTCATACTCACCTTTTGGATAGGACACTATTTTCTTCTTATTGGTTTTCCCTACATTGTATTTCATAAGTAAACCTTTGATCAAACACATAACTACCAAAGAAGCATATGTGAGAATGAGTAAAGATCTCTTTCTCTTAGAAAACAGCCTAATATACTCTGTTTTGATGTAGATGTGAAGGATATAACCAATTGTTATCCTTTATTTATTTGTCTTTATTGAATGTCAACATTTTTTCTTTTGTATATCCTGTTCTAAAACACAAAGTTAAATTACTTTTTCTATGCCTTTTAAGTGAAGTAAACATTCACAGAAAAGCTAATGTTAAGCAAAGTGATTTTAAACTCGACAAAGAGACTTGTTTTGAAAACAGAATTAGAAAAGAATTGAAATACTAGAATTCTAAGTTTACTACCAAAACTAAGAATTGAGGAAAAAAATTAAAAAAAAATCAACACATTAAAACTACAGGAAGAAGAAACAGGTGTTTAGACTTGTCTTTGGAACCATCTAAGCTGACTCATTGAAAATTAATATTGTTTTCCTTTTCCCTTTTGCAATATATCCCATGATATTTCAAACTACTAACCTGACAGGATACAGAGACACATCTGTTATGGACTCCTTCACTTCTTTCCTTCATATTACATTTCCCTGTACACATGTGGACTCTAATAAATATTTCATGGAGAAAAATCTAGGAGAAAGAAAAACAGCCAAGGAGGTGTTGATGATCAAGTATATGAAGCAGTAATTAAGGAGTAACTTCTTGTCAACTGTATATTCAGGAAAATTTTAATGAAAAATTTCACAATGATTTAAAGTGAACTCTCCTATATAATCAATTGGGATTTACTTACATAGCATGTATCATTACATCAACAAAAAATGCTATATATGACCACAAAGAGAATGCAAAAAGAATACAGTAAAAAATGTTTGTGTGACTAAATATTTTCTCTCTTTATTCTCTACATTTTCATCCTTAAATTGCACAATTTTCCTTTTCTGTTTACTGTTAATGCCCACACATATGTACTCCTATGTCTCTAACCCAAGCTCAGACTACAATACTATGCCATAGACATATCCTTTTCAATTATCTCCATAATTATGTAATTGTGTCTCTCTGTGTCTGTCTTTTTCTTCTTTTGGTCTCACTCAACTCCATCCTCTAAATACAGTAACTGACATGAACATTTGTGTTCTGATACCAAATCTGGCATATTTCTGAGTAATCCCTTTCTACTTCTCTTGGAAAAATGTCTCTGCCTAGACTACATATTTTACTCTTTTACTTGATACTGGTAACCTTTACTTGTGTTAAAGTACTTTCATTTCCAGTTTTCAAGACTGTGAGGCTGCTTGATCACATATATGAAATGTTTCCAGTATGACCTTTATTGGAAACAAGGGGTATTTTGGCTTCCACAAGTTTTATCTTTGCTTCCCATTATTTTCATTATGGGTATTTCACATAAAGGTGTTAATGATTTGGGAACTCTTAAATTTAGAATAACACTTCTTGGAAGAAAACAATCCAACATAACATTAGACTTTTGGTAAGAAAGATAGTCTGAAATAGTCTTTCTTACTACCACGAACATAGTTTTTTTTGTGTGTGTATTAAATTTTCCTATTTGATCAAACGCACATATTGTTAACTCCTGAAATATATATATATATATATATATATATATATATATATATATATATATATATATATATTTATCATTGAACTCTTTGGAATTCTCTGTCCTCTATCATCATCTAAGCATAGATAAATAAGAAAGTATAATTATTATAGTATAAATAAAATCTAACAAATTTATTTCATATGGTACAATTCTTTTCGGTAACCTCCAATAAGTTTCAACAGTGAATTCTAAACGATGAGAAAAATACCTCAACGTCAGTTATGTGCCAACAAATTTATGACAGTGGCCACTTTGACCTGCTGCTTTTCAGGGCAATTTATAGCAACCATCCTATCACCCACTTGTCCACAGTCAACATTATTAGGTTAGAGGAATAAGGTGTAATTAAGGAGCCATTTAACAACTCCTCAAGCCATGCTTTGAAAGCATAAAAGCAGAGAATATTCTACACATTCACAATGTTGTTTGGACTCCTTCAAACATCAAGTGTTTCATAAAACAAACCTGGGAAGAATTTGAAGTGAACTTCCTACTACTGAGACAATATAACTAACATGAACAACATAATATAGAAATGTTTAGTTTGTCTTAAGGTTTCAGAAATCTCAGTCTATAGTCAATGGGTTCCACTGCTTGTAGGTTTATGATGAGGCAGAAATATCATAGTGGGAAGTGTGGCAAAGTATAGATCCTCATCAGGAACCTGTGTTAGAGGGAGGGCTTATCCTGCTTGCCTTTTTTTTTTAAATTGAATTCTTTATTGGTACAATTTATATACATCTCAAAATCACATATAACATTGGGAAATTTGTACCAGTATATGCCAGAAGTTAATTCTCATTTTTACACATATCCCTACCCACTCCCCCCTCCTCCCCCCTTATACATGCTCTTTTATTTTCTTTCTGTATCATATTTATTCCTTCCCCTCATCACATTCGCACACCAAGTTTCCTATAGAAATATTCCACTCTATAAAAGCTGTGCTACTTTCTAGAACTCATTTGCATCTACAGGTGTTCATGCCAGAGAGAAGATCCGGAAATTGTCTATCTGTGAT
>PVIC010043550.1:0-15378 GCA_004025085.1 Thryonomys swinderianus
AAAAAAAAAAAAAAAAAAAAAAAAAAAAAAAAAAAAAAAAAAAAAAAAAAAAAAAAAAAAAAAAAAAAAAAAAAAAAAAAAAAAAAAAAAAAAAAAAAAAAAAAAAAAAAATGGTATATGTACTTAGTAAATGAACTATAAATTACTTGAGAACTCAATACAAATAACTGGAAAACAGCAGTTTGTTGAAAACAAAGCCATCATGTACATGAATGCCTCTTTTCAGACGGTGATCCTTTTTACTCTTACCCATGTCTTATCAATGACAACTTGTTGCATGGGAGAAGAAAAATATTCTGACATTAAAAATAAGTAAAGCTTCATAAGGTATCTCTTTCTCAGAACTGAGAATAGCTTCAGTTCAGAAACAGTTGACAGTTGAGCTTTATAGTGATAGTTTCCAGGGCTTTGAGAAAGACATTCCTTGTCTGTGAATGGTAAAAGATTTATACCTCAGATGAGCAGAGGAGATAATACAATGGGAAGTTTTATGTTATAGATGCTCTAACAACATAGAGGCCGAGTGGTGATAGGGAGAAAGCTGCTAACAGTTTAGTCCAGCTGAGGAAAAGTTCAGCCAGTTTGCATTCTCTCTAAAGGAGAAAAATCAGTTCCCAGAATGCTTGAGAACTTGTCACTACTAATAACGTTAATCCCAATGGTGAACATTTCAATAGCGTAACCACTAAGTATGAGAAACCGTGTGAGTTCAAATCCGACTTTGTCACACACTATCTACAGAATTTTGATCATTACAAATGGGGGGCTAAAGCCACATGGCAGCACTGTTAATTAAATTTATGGTATTAAATAAGTCATCTGGCTTATGGATAAGCAAACTGAAGGCCCTAGTATAGGCAGACCTTGAAAATGCCAAACAAAAAAATTTGCAGAGTAATATGAGGTATATGACGGATGATTCACAAGACAAAAGATGAAAGTGCAATCTTGAAAAAGAAGTAGTTACGTGAGGAAAATGGAGACCAGATCCCAGAGAGAACACGGAACCCTGAGGAAGACAGCGGTTGGTGAGAAACTGTTGGCACTGGGAAGGCAGCACTGTGAAGAGGACGTATGTCTGTCCATCCAACATCATTACAGAGAAAAAGCCCTGCCTTCTTCTCACCCCTGCACCATTCCTAGAAACCAACTATGCACGACAGCCTTGTGAGAAAGGCGCTTCGTTGAAATCCATGAGACACTGGTGCAAAGACACCCGTGGGACCTGACAGAAAAGAAGAGCACATTCAGCAGTAGCTGGAAGGGGGCAGCACGGGTGCCCAGCGTTCCCCAGCACACGACCTGACCGTCCTCAGAGACGTCAGAGAAGGAGAAGTACACAAAGGCAAGCTGAGGCAGCAAGCTGAGAAGTAACACTTGGGAAGACGCTCAGGTGGGTGACACCGAGTCACGGGCGAGGACAGCAGTGGTCCTCCAGGTAGGGTCACTGTGTAGCTTTGAAACAGTAAAGTACTGCGACTGCCCAGTGTCCAGTAATAACAAACTATTATTGTTATTATTAGGCATTATTTCCAGAAAAAGGAAGAATAGCAAAACTCACTAATAATCTAGGGGTAGGGCTGGAGATTTAGCTCAGTGGTTCTGGCACCTGCCTAGCAAGCACAAGGTCCCTGGTTTGATCCCCGGCAACCACAAACAATACTGGGCGCGGTGACTCACCCCACCAGCAATCAATATCACACGCCACAGTGCGGGGAGTGGTGGCTCACACTTGTAATCCCAGCACTCAGGAGGCAGAGGCAGGAGGATTGCTGAGTTGGAGGTTTGCCTGGGCTACATAGTGAGCTCAGGGCCAGCCTGAACTACAAAGCAATTACCTGTCTCAAAAAAAATGAATAATAATAATAATAATAGTAATCTAGGGGTAAATATGCAAAATGTAATTTCTTCAAGTAAAATCAAGGTAGATTTTCTGTACCTTTCTATTAATATATTTCCAAGAAGATTAGAATTCCAATCTTAGAATAATGTCTACCTGCCAGGTATGTCTCAAAAATAGATTCTGTACCTTCAGTTTTTAAGCAGTTATCATCTTCACAACATATTGAACCAGTCAACAAAATTAAAGATACAAATTTCCCAGAATCCACCCCTTTCTCCCTCCCAGTGAAATTTCAATGATAGATTTTGAAGCTATTTTAACAGGTCTTAAAATATTAGGTGTACAGTTCATTGATCTGTTTATAATAAGCAGTATGGTGATATATAAATGCAACTTTGCATTTAAGCATCATTGAGAAGTAGCTGTAATTAGTGAACACAGATGATACCTACTCATAATTAACTTCCAGTCTAGTGGAAAGTCTATCAAATCTATGAGAAAAGGTAACACATGCTGTTTTAGAATACATATACATATATATATATCCTTATTTTAGAAAATAATATAAATTGTTATAGATTTCCTCCCTACTTTGTGTACTATTGTTGTTAATATTGAGTTCTTGAAAATCAGAGTTCAAAATTTCCTAAAGCTTAAGAGAAACGCTTTCAAAGAGAGTGAGTTCTTGTGAATAATGTGGATTCTTCATGATTATACTTGAAGGAAGAGAAAAACCACAGCTTTGTCATTCAAAATTTACTGTTGAGATCATGTATAAAGGAGCCATTTCAGAAAAGATGGCATATCCACAAATGTTTCTGTTACTAAAGAAATAAATATTCAATTACTAGCTGCACCTGACAGATTGTTCTATATATTTTCTACCTACATACAATTAAATTCATATTGCTGAACTACAGTAATTTTACTTTAATGATAGTCAACAGAATGACCATTAGGAAAGCCATATTTCAATTAATTTTCCACTGAGTACATATAAAACTGTGTTGCATATCTGTACTTACCTCGTTTCTTTATAATGAAGGCCTTAACTTAATTTCTGTGATTAAAACACAAATGACAAGTTAGATTGCAAACTAAATGTCCTCTCTCCCTCTTTCTCTCTCTCACACACATACACATGCATGCATGTGTGTGTACACGTGCACACACACACCTAATGAAATTAGTGGTTGAGTCTACAGGTGACATTAACTTTGGGCTGAAGATTTAGCTCAGTGGTTCTGGTGCCTGCCTCACAAGCGCAAGGCCCTGAGTTCAATCCCCGGTAACCACATACAATGCTGGGCGTGGTGACTCACACCCACCACCAATCAATACCACGTACCAAAGTGCCAGGCATGGTGGCTCACGCCTGTAATCCCAGCACTCGGGAGGCAGAGACAGGAGGATTGCTGAGTTCCAGGTTTGTCTGGGCTACATAGTGAGCTCAGGGCCAGCCTGAACTACAAGAGAGACCCTGTCAAAAAAAAAAAAAAAGATGACATTAAATTTTAATGTCATTTTTAATAATTTCTCTTTTTGTCAGAGCCTCCATCCTTTGCAGAAAATTTGTTCTCTAAGCTTAACAGCAATAGAGTTAAAAACAGAATATGCTAAACAAGTAATAAAGGAACACATGAAAGCCAGAAGGTATAGAAACTAAAATGAAGTAGCAATCTTTTTTTTTTTTGGACACAGGTTCTCACTTTGTAGTTCAGGCTGGCCCTGAGCTCACTATGAAGCCCAGACAAGTCTCCAAGTCTCGAACTCAGCAATCCTCCTGCCTCTGCCTCCTGAGTGCTGCGATTACAGGCATGAGTCACCACACCCCACACTGTGGTATGTGGTACTGATTGCTGTTTGCCTGAATCACCACACCCGGTAGTGTTTAATTTTTTTAATTGAATTATTTTTGGTACATTTTATATACAGCTCACAATCGCACCCAACATTGGGGAATTTGTACCAGTCTCTGACACAAGTTAATTCTCATTTTTACCCACGTCCCATACTCATCCCCACCTCCCACCCCTCATACACATGCTACTTCTTCTTTCCAAATCTTATTCTTTCCCCTCATTATGTTTCCCCACCCATTCCTTTTGAATATTTGCTATTTTACAAAATCTATCATACATTCTAGAACTCATTTACATCTATAGGTTCTCATACCAGAGAAAAGATACAGTATTTATATATCTGGGATCTATTTATTTCACTTATTAGTGTGTCCTCAAGGTGTGTCCATTTGCACATAAATGAATGAAACTCGTCATTCTTTATGGCAGAATAATATTCCATTTTATTTTTTTAAAACCCACATCTTCTTTATCTAATCTCCAGTTGATGGGCATCTGGGTTGTTTCCAAGATTGGACTATCACAAACTGAGCTGCTCTGAACATGGGTGTACATAAGTCTTTACAATATGAATCTTTGAATTCCTTCGGGTATATTATGTGGTTACCAGGGATTGAAGCAGCGACCCTGCTCTTGCTAGGCAGGCTCTGGAACCACTGAGGTAACTCTCCAACTCATGAAATAACAATTTTATGGATAGAAAAAGGCAAAACAATTAAAAGGAAAAGAAGTAGAAAGAAGGAAATGCAAGTTTAAGTTTAAAAATGAAAAGCGCCATGCGTGTTAATGTCTAGCAGAAAATAGGATGGCAGGACTCCTATACTCTTGATGCTCTGAAACAGAAAAAGAATATTTTCATCCTATTTCACAAAAGGGGGAAAAATGAGAACTACGATGTGGCACGCACAGGTACAAATCCTCAATGTTGAATGTTACCATCACGTGTCTATAAAATATACCAATAAAATCAACTTTAAAAAAACAAAGAAACAGAAAAGAAGATAATGGTTAAGGGAAAAGAAATGACTGCTTTAGATTATGCACTCACCCTAAGAAGCCTTTGTCTGTATCTTCCCCAGGCTTTCCAAGGACATAATCTGCTAGGGTGTGGTGAGGTCTTATGTGGACAGCACTGGTGGCACAGTTGTTCTCCAACCAGGAAGCAACAGCCTGTGTCATGTAGGGCGGAGCAAAGTGAGCTTTCAGTTCTCGTCTGGAGACTGTGAGGGGCATTGATTGCTCTTTTGACTGCACCTTCTTTCAGATAGTTGATTAAGGGACAAGGCAAAACTTCAAGGGGAACAGCCCCTAGAATCCTCCCTTATTTCCAAGGTGCTCTTGAATTGTTTCTTTTGACAGAGTAGTCGCTGTTATTCAACACTAAAAATAATGATTAAACATCTTCTGTGTCCTAACTTCTTTGAGGAGATTACAGAGATGACAGAGATATGCACGTGGGAGTGGTTGCTGCATTCAGAGAGCTTATTATTTTCCCTTGGCTTTCTCTCTGAGGATTTCTTTTTTCTCCACAATGAGGTGAACTCTTCAGGCTGCTTCCATTTATTCAATAAATAGAATCTCCTGTCTGTCAGGTCCTCTGTTGGAGCCTGGCAACACAATATGAAGTTGATCCATGGGAAATTGCTTGTGATACATGCTACTTAAGGACTGAGCTTCACAGAACTAGCAATCTGAAGAGGCAGCAGAGAAATTTATGTCGACAGGACCACGTTAAGTACAAAGGCAGGGTAAGCACAGAGTGGTTTGGGAGCATGTGCAACCACACACGTGACACATATGGAGAAGGAGAGGTTGTTAGGAGAGTCTTCCCAGGCTAGTTCCAAAAATATAAATGGGCACACTGTCCTTGGGAGGAGAAAAAGGAGCAGCAGCCTCCGGAGGTAAATAGGGACACAGAGAGTGTGAGTCAACAGGAGAAACTGGAAAAGGTGGGAATTTTTACAGAAAAGATGATCAAGGACAAGGTGAGACAGAACGTCACCTTTTAGTTTATGATAAGCTTTCTTCCAAAGAACAGAGAAATATTCAAAGACCTATCAGCAAAAGTAATTGAAAGATTATAATTGAAGAGTTAGTAAATTAAAATATATAAAGTTAAACTAACTCATTTAACAAGATATAACTCACTACCAGGCACAGTGATTCAAGCACTGAGATGAGATAAAAAATAATCTTTCCTGTCAAACGGGTGGGTATTCTAAGTGGATAAAATAGTTACAAAATAATGTAACACACAAGCTGCCTTAGGAGGGAATTCAGAGAAGACTTCAGTAAGAACACAATAATTTTAAACATACTCAATACTAGTCCCAAGAAGTAGGGCATAAAGATGTAAAGAAATAAGTTGCAGCTAAGAAAGGCAGTATTAGTTTGGCCCTGAGATGAGAGGATATAGGTATTGGAATTAGTTATTGCTGAGAGAATTTCAGGAAGTTTTGCAGGCATGGTTGGACTTAGCATATTCAGTGCTAGAGAAAATCATTCCACATGAATTGAGATTCATTAATATGAAGCAAATATATGAAGGTACTGTGGTGAACATATGTATGTATGAAGACACATATGAAGATAAATATTAAGGATGAAGCTGCTCAACTTTGTCTGACACATCAGATTTATTGAAGCTGTGAAGAAAAACGTTGCATATGTAAGTTATAATCAGATGATTTAAAACACAACAGAATGATAATTACAAACATTGTACTCCAGGTTAAGAAAAAATCATCAGAATATTTTTTCTTAAGTAACCATAATTTCAACCTATTCGGTAAATTATTTTTTTTTTTTTGAGACAGGGTCTCACTTTGCAGGTCAGACTGCCCCTGAGCTCACTATGTAGCCCAGACAAGCCTTGAACTCAGCAATCCTCCTGCCTCTGCCTCCCGAATGCTGGGATTACGGGAGTGAGCCACCATGCCCAGCATTACTAAATGATTTTTTTGAAGACAGAAAAATCTATGAATTTCTGAAAAAGGAAACTGAGAGTCCAAGGAAAGCTCCCCTCAATGCATTATAATTGGGATAAAGGGAAGGGAACATTTTAAAATTTAAGGTTCTTCCATATCTTTTCATGTCTGGGTGGCACTTTTCTTTTTAACAATTTTGTCTCAAATTTCTAACACTTTTAGGATCCCATAGTAAAAGTCCAGAGATCTAGAGATGGTTAAATTTAGTTTTGTTTTAGATTTTCTATTTGTGTGTGTGGTTCTTGCTTATGTCAAATATTTTCTGTCCCTCATTACACTTATTTGAAAATATTCATAACTTTTAATGTATAAATAATTTAATTTCCTGATACAACTCTATAAGCCACATGCTTTTCCTCTTTGTATATTAAAAATTAAAAGTCTATAGGGAAAAATCACCAAGTAAATTGACCAAAGTGAAGTAGCCAATATTTGAGGAGCTGTCATGTGAATACAGATTTGTGATTTCACAGACCATCCTTACCCTAAACTCACCAACAGAGAGACAACTTGGTTCTATAATTCTTCACTGTGTATATAAGGCTTTACCATTTTATTGAAATTTGGAGAGGTTATTTTTATGTTACATGCTTCTCTCACAAGATTCCTAATTTTTTTGTGTTTTACTGCCTCATTTTAATCAAACTTTAAAATGGATTGTTACCTCAATAGCATTTAGTCTAAATTAAAATAATTAATATTGCAACAACGTACTAATGCTCTATTCATATGACAAATTATAGAAAAAGAATATGAGAGTTGGAAAGACCTGAACAATCCAAATCACAAGGAAGCCAGATTTGGGGGTCTTGAGACACCAAGTCAAATTCATCACTCAGTAGACTGAAAGGATACACTTTTCAATTATTATTAAACACTCTGCTTTTTGTTGGAAGCCATAGACAAAGCAAATATAGGCATGGACCACCAATGAGTTTAAATCTTTTTTTTGTTGTTGTTCTTTTGGAGACAGGGTCTCACTTTGTAGTTCAATGAGTTTAAATCTTAAGTCTAAAAAAAATAAATTAGATGTGAAAATGTTGTATACACACATGTAATTTGATAGCAATGCTTATATAGTGTTGAAAATAAGCATTCTTACTGAGAAACATCTATTTCTCTAGAGCTCATCATTCACTCAAAAGGGTGAATTCATTTATTCATAATAAGTAATTTGCAACTGAAATGGCTTTATTTAGAGTTATTTTTCTGAGAAAAAGTACCCATATTTGAAGACCTTATAAAATTGCAAACTCAGGGCTTAAAGCTGAAAATATAAAATAAGATTTTAATGTAGGAAATGGAGACTATTCAGAGGAACATATAATGAGTCATATGGTGTACATTATATTTGACATCTAGTGCTATAGAAAATATTTTTAACAGAGTTGCATAATTAACTGAGTGAACATCATATTGATGTAGCTATAAAATATTCCCAAAGCTATGTTTTAAATCGCTGAGTGCTATTTTGAAACTTGTTGTATAGTTTTCAGATATGGAATTATTTTTCAAATCTTAGAAATTACTCAGTGTTACTCCTCATTGATACATTTAGTACACAAAAGAGACTGCGTTGGCAAAATATAATTAGCTTTTGATTTTTGACTAAAAGGTAACTATTTTCAACTGTTTTAAAAATTCTATTTGATCTTGAATTCTTGAAAAAATAATTTTAAACAGTTGAGAAGGCCAAGCATGATTATAGATGGAATAGATAAACAATGTGAAAAATATCTAGACAAATAATTGGTCTCTGACTTATGGACACTTGCTTCCTATTAGCAACTTCTCCAAATCCTTTTTTTTTGTCTCACAGTTGTGCAGCTTCAATAACTTGGCCACATGTTCTGTAATTTTAATGGCATTGGTTTCTGTGAAAAACTTCCCAAGATTATCATTAAAACATTTTTCTTAGAACTTACTAGATTTCTATGGATTAGGAATCACTTGTAACAAAGTGAAAGACCAATTTGAAGTTGCTAGAAAGAAAATTTTAAGAACAAATGTATTGCTTATATTTCTTGTTAATGTTTCTTCTGAAAAAAATGATATGTGTGTGTGTGTATGTGTGTATAAAATCTACAAACACTGTTAGGGAAAGTTATTTTTATATTTTTATAATTCAAGGTGAAAGAGAGTCATTGCCTAATCTTTATACTAGATGAAGAAGATGAGAACAGACATGATTAATAGGAATGAAATTACAAATAGGTTTTGTGTCAAAGAAAGAAAGACAAATGTTTAGGTGCTCCCTGACAAAACTGGCAGTCACTCATTACATTATGCAACTTGTATTAGGGTTGTTAAAATTCTTATTTCATCCTTATAACCAGTATGTGTATCTCCATGAACTCAAGATATCAGCATAGTCTGCATTAATTCATTTTTTCCAATTAGTTACATGATGTCTCACACACACACACACACACACACACACACATGCACACATATTTCGAAGTGGGAAGCTAACCTGAGGCAACTCTGAAACAGCTCCCAAACCAGGAAGCGGGGTGGGTCCCCATACCCAGGTCTCTGGGGGAGCCGGCAGGGCTGCCGAGTTGCCTACCTAGCCCCTGCTTTTCCTGTCTCTCAGTGTCCCAGCGGAGGCTCGGCCAGGTGCAAACAGGCTCCTCCAAAGGCTTGTTTTTCTCAGAACCACAAACAAGCCTTGAAAAGTTCCCTCTATCTGCTCTTTACAACACAGGGTCACTCCGTTAACTGCTCAGGAAGAGCCTCTATGTGCACAGTACAACTACCTCGTCATCCAGCCCCAGGTTCTTTGATTCTCTCCCAGGAACCCACCAGAAAACAGCACTTCTCCCCTTCTGGCCTTACTTCTTTTCTTTCTGTCTTTCTAAAACACAGAACACATAACAAACTTATTTTCAATAGTTGAACCCATAGCTTTATACAAAACTTCCATGGGAAAATGTCTTTATTTTCACATGATTCCAAACAAATGTTTACTGTGTGTATTTCTATGCGGTGGACAAAACAGTTTCTTGGGTGAACAGACTATTACTCAAGAACACAAAAATAAAGAATGGAAAATCAAAAAAGAATGGAAGATTACCTTGTGAAAAATCAACAGTGCTTACATTTTCTTCTGTACCATATACTGCTTCTCTTACATTTCACTTGAGGAAAAACTTAATAGAGAAATTAGAATATAAAACTTAAATATTTTATTCAGTGGTTTTATAAAGTGAACAATTAAAAGCATTTGGGGGGAATTTAATCATTCTATTTTTCAGCCATCTTTACTGATATATAATTCACACGCTATACAAATAACCTATATAAAGATTACAGGCAGGTGTGGTGGCTTGTAATCCCAGCACTCAGGAGGCAGAGGCAGGAGGGTTGCTGTGAGTTCAAGGTCAGCCTAGGCTACCTAGTGCATTCAGGGCCAATCTGAATTACATTATCTCAATAAATAAATACATACATACATACATACAAACCTAAAGATTATAATTCAATGCTTTGGAACATTTACAGAATTATACTACCACCACATTCAAACTGTTAGGTATTTTTCCCCACAGACCCATCAATAGTCATGATGTACTTCGCACTCTACTGCCAGTTCTTAGCAACTATTGAAAAGACTTCTGTCTCTTTAAATTTGCCCCTTCAGAACATTCCATATCAGTAGACCTTGCAAAATATGTCATCTTCTGTAACTTGCTTCTCTCAGTTAGTACATTTTAAAAAATTTATTGATATCAAATAATTAATCAGTACTTCACATTTTATTGACAAATAAT
This sequence comes from Thryonomys swinderianus, assembly GCA_004025085.1. Lineage (NCBI taxonomy): Eukaryota > Metazoa > Chordata > Mammalia > Rodentia > Thryonomyidae > Thryonomys > Thryonomys swinderianus. Next base: position 10,466 of record PVIC010043550.1, read on the forward strand.
ATTCCTTTAAATATTACTTTTTGTCAATACATAGACAACTTTGTCATTTCAGCTTTTTGAGAATAATCCTGCTAAGAAATTCATTTGAAAGTGTTGTGTAGCAATGTACTCGAATTTTCCTTAAACTTGTCAGAATTAACAGCAAATGTTAAGTATAATTTTAGGCTTCTAAGCAATTTTCCAATGGAGATATACCCTTTTAAATTCTCATATCTATTGTATGAAGATACTGAGTTTTTAGTTTTTACCCACAGTTATCAACTTTTTGTATAGTTTTGGTTTTTGGTCCCAGGGATCTTCACAATGTCTCTGTAAGACAAATGATTTACAAATATTTTCTCATTTTCTAGTTTTCCTATTTTCCAAATACTCCTTTAGTGGAGATATATTTATACACATATGTATGTCTTAGTTGTTTGGGCTTTCTTTTTTCCAGTATCTAAAACATTATGTCTAACCCGAAGTCACAAAATTTGCTGTCATATTTTATTCTAATATTTGACTTTAAATATTTGACTTTAAAGCTCTTAGATTTAAGTGTGAGATTCATTTTGGTATAATTCTTGTACTCACTGAAATGAAAGTTCAATTTATTTGTTTTGTATATTTCATTGCTCATCATAATGTATTGTATTATTTCTTCAGTGAGTTGGTTTAGTCCTCCTGAGCAATTTGAGATGGTTTTATGTGCATATCCCTGATGATTAGTAATGTTGAATATCTTTTCATCTACTCATTGGCCATTTATATTTCTTTCTTGGAAAAATATCTGTTCAATGCTTGGCCCCATTCTCTGACACATTATTGTTATTTTGCTATTGAGTTGTTTTGGTTTCTTATATATTTTATGTATTAAACTATTATTTATTCAAGAGATTTTCTTTCTCCATTTGTTATTTTGGACAATCTCGCCAAAAAGTATTTGTTCATGTATGCATAGGGCTATGTCTAGGGTCTGTTTCATTTCTCTGTGTGTTGTATTTTATCCCAGGCCTATACTATTTTTCACAATTGTTCTTAGTAAGTAAATCTGAAATTAGGTAGTGTGATTGCTCTAGCATTGCCCCCCACCTTGGTACCTTTGACTTTTGGGGTCTATTGACACTCCAGTTTTGATGGGAATTACATAGACTGTGCCAGTCACTTTCATTAATAAAACCATTTTAGCAATATTAATTTTCCCAGTACTTGAACCCATGACAAATATCTTCCCTTTTATTTGTGCCCTTCATAGACCTCTTCATTAGTGCCATCAATGTAGATTTTTAAAAATCTTAGCTGTTTGGCGCTTAGTTAATAGCTATTCTTAAGTATTTTACTCCCTTCTTATGTTATTATCAATTGGGTTGTTTTTCTTCATTTCTTTTTCAGGTAGCTCATTCAGAGTGTAAAGAAATACAACTGATAAGGAAAATATGGTTCCTTTATAAAATGGAGTATTACTCTGCCATAAAGGATGACAGGTTTCATTCATATATGTGCAAATAGACACACCTTGAGGACACACTAATAAGTGAAATAAATAGATAACAGATATGTAAATATCATATCTTTTCTTGGGTATGAGTCCCTGTAGATGTAAATGAGTTCTAGAGTATATGATAGATTTTGTGAAATAGAAAATATTCAAAGGTAATATGGTAGGGTAAAGTAATGTGGGGAAAGAAAAAATACGATTTGAAAAGAAAAAGAAAGCGCATGTATATAGGGGATGAAGGGTTGTGGGGTGGGTGGGGATATGGGTAAAAATGAGAATTAACTTATGTCATATATTGGTACAAATTCCCAAAAGTTGAGTGTGATTGTGAGCTGTATATAAAATGTACAAATAAAGAATTCAATTTCCCAGCACTTGGGAGGCAGAGGCAGGAGGACTGCTGACTTCAAGGCTTGCCTAGGCTACATAGTGAGCTCAGGGCCAGCCTGGACTACAAAGAGCGACCCTGTCCCCAAAAAAACATTCAATTAAAAAACAAAAAGAAATACGACTGATTTTCAGAGGTTTACTGTGTCCTGGAATTTACAGAAAATTTGGTATGCTGTGGCATTGTCTTTATTTGTCTCAAGCTATTGTTTTATTTTTAATTTTTTAAAATTTAAGTATTTCTTTCTTAGGAGCATAGTTTTTAAATGTTCATATATTTATGGATATTCCAAAGATTTTCCTGTTAGTGATGTCTATTTTCATACACTGTGATTGATATTCATTTAATTTCAAACCTCTTAATCTGTTAAGAATTCTTTTGTGGGGCCAGAGATTTAGCTCAGTGGTTCTGGCGCCTGCCTCGCAAGCGCAAGGTCCTGAGTTTGATCCCGGTAACCACATAGAATGCTGGGCATGGTGACTCACGCCCACCAGGAATCAATACCACATACCGCAGTGCCAGGCGTGGTGGCTCACGCCTGTGATCCCAGCACTCGGGAGGCAGAGACAGGAGGATTGCTGAGTTCGCGGTGGCTTGCCTGGGCTGCATAGTGAGCTCAGGGCCAGCCTGAACTACAAAGCGGGACCCTGTCTCAAAAAAAAAAAAAAAAAGAATTCTTTTGTGAATCAACATATGATCTAATCTGGAGGATGTTTCCTATGTGCTTAAGAACATACGTGTCCTGTTATTGCATGGAGTGTTCTGTGTATAGATGTTAGGTCCATTTTACTATGGTGCTATTCAAGTTCACTGTTTCATTATTGATTTACTGTCTGGGTGATCTATCCATGTCTGAAAGTGGGTTATTGAAGTCTCTTATTATTGTATTGCTTTCTGTTTTCCCCTCTGGCTCTGTTAATATTTGATTTATGTATTATTTAGGTATTCCAGTGTTGGAGGGATATAATATATATTATATTATATTATATTATATTATATTATATTATATTATATTATATTATATTATATTATATTATATTATATTATATTATATAGAACATTAGCTTGAGTAGTCCTTTCTGGTATAAGTGTAATACTGGTCACATGGAATAACTTAGACATGGTACCACACCAACCTTGAACACATAAGGGCCTGAGTTTGATCCCCAGTACCAGGGAAAAAAAAAAAAAGAATAATTTAGAAAGTGTGTCTTCTTCTTCTAACTTTTGAGGCATAGAATAAGAATAAGATTTGGTATGAATTAGCACCTAAATGTTGATAGTAGTTGCCAGTTAGGCCATCAAGTTTTAATTTCTATTTGACTCTCCACTTTTATAGATTTTTTGACATTATTTTCCTTGAATACGGTTTCTTGGTTTGTGCCTTTCTAGTAATTCATCCGTTTCACTTGAGTTATTGATTGAGAGGGCTACTCAACTTGTAGTATTCCTATATCTTTTCTCTTCTTTTGATTTGGGTGCTGCAGTTTTTACTGTACTTAACTTTATCTTATTTTTAAAGAATCTATTGAGAGGATGAGAGGGAACCAGAATGGTAGAACACTACCCAGTGTGTATGAAGCTCTAGGTTTCATTCCTTAGCACCGCACACACACACACACACACACACACACACACAAAAGCAAATATTAAAAAGAAATTCAATTTGTAATAATGTAAGTGATAACTGAAATAATTTTTCAAATTATATTCGTAAAAGTAAGATAATGAGGGCCGGAGGGTTAGCTCAGTGGTTCTGGCACCTGCCTTGCAAGCGCAAGGACCTGAGTTCGATCCCCGGTTACCACATATAATGCTGGGCGTGGTGGCTCACACCTGTAATCCCAGCACTTGGGAGGCAGAGACAGGAGGATTGCTGAGTTCGCGGCGGCTTGCCTGGGCACCATAGTGAGCTCAGGGCCAGCCTGAACTACAAAGTGAGACCCTGTCTCAAAAAGCAAAAAAAAAAAAAAAAAGTAAGATAATGTGCCCAAGACATATACATGTATGAAATGTCATCAAAGGATACAGTAAATGTTTAATTTTTTTTAAAAAATGTATTACAGCAAATGATACATTGTCCTTAACCCTGACCAAATACTCTCCTTTGCTTCAAACTTACCTATGCCATCGTCCCTGCCACTTCCTGAAGCCGTTCTGAGCTTCTTTGCCTGTAGTGTGCGATACTGGCTCCTCTGACAACCTCGGCTGGTTCAAAACATCTACTTTCGTGATCGTTCTGATGCCGGGGAAGAGCCAGAGGCCACAGAGCCAGATAGGGTGGATCCGGTGCCTGAAGACACACTGTGACGCTCTCTTTGCTGTGAGTGTTCTGAACTGACTCAAGATATCACGTCAGCTGCAGAAAGACCCGCAGACGAGAACCTCCAGCCCTGCTCCTGAAGGAGGCAAGAACGACGGCCTGAGTCTGATGGAAACAAGGAGTGATAGTTTGAAGGAAATCAATGGCAATGTGCCCTTTACTGCAATAAGTATTTTTTTTAATTTAAACCTTCCTATTTTTATTATGACTCATATATAAATACATAAATATTAGACTAAGTGCATGAATAAATATGTAACTTTTTATGAAATACAGTAAGCTTATTCAAGCCAAAATAGAATAGAATACTGTATCAACAGAAAGTATTTTCACTTCTAGTATGTCATTTCAATTTTGGTATTTTCTTTGTTATAAAAATTATTGACACATAGGAAAGTGGTAAATATAGACATATCAAAAAGCAAGTAAACAACCCAGGAAATTGTTTAGTGCATTTTGAACTAAAATAGTGTAGCAGTTAACTGACTGTCAAGTTTAATAAGAAAACCCAAGGGCCAGAGATTTACCTCAGTGGTTCTGGTGCCTGCCTAGCAAGCATAAAGTCCCTGGTTCAATCCCGGGTAACCACATACAACAATACTGGGCGTGGTGACTCATGCCCACCAACAATCAGTACCACAGTGCTGGGCATGGTGGCTCACGCCTGTAATCCCAGCACTCTGGAGGCAGAGACAGGAGGATTGCTGAGTTCAAGGCTTGCCTGG
>PVIC010043551.1:0-15378 GCA_004025085.1 Thryonomys swinderianus
CTGTCTCCAAAAAGCAAAAAAAAAAAAAAAAAAAAAAATACACACACACACACACACACACACACACACACACACACACATATATATATATCCCATTCCTGCTGAGTATGGTGGCTAACCTATAATCCCAGCACTCAGGAGGCAGGGGCAGGAAGATTGCTGTGAGTTTGTGGTTTGCCTGGGCTATGTAGCGAGTTCAGGGCCAGACGGAACTACAAAGCAAGACCTTGTCTCAAAAAAATAAATCCAAAAATTTAAAAAATCCCTTTCCTTTCAAGGAAATATCCAAAAGGAGAGAAACACCTAAAAAAGAAGTAAGTAAATATAAATAAGTTTTAGAAAATGGTAGAAGAAACTTAGAAAAAAATGAAAGCAGTGAGGAATTTTCTCATTTTGTTTCTGACATTATATGAAGTAATAAAAAGTGGCATTTGTGGGCCGGAGGGTTAGCTCAGTGGTTCTGGCGCCTGCCTCGCATGCGCAAGGTCCTGAGTTCGATCCCCGGTAGCCACATAGAATGCTGGGCGTGGAGACACGCCCACCAACAATCAACACCGCATACCACAATGCCAGACGTGGTGGCTCATGCCTGTAATCCCAGCACTCGGGAGGCAGGGACAGGAGGATTGCTGAGTTCGCTGCGGCTTACCTGGGCACCAAAGTGAGCTTAGGGCCAGCCTGAAATACAAAGCGAGACCGTGTCTCAAAAAGCAAAAAAAAAAAGTGGCATTTGTGACTTATTTTCTAAAAATAATTGTGTTGTTTTAATTATCTCAGAAAACTGAAATTGAGCAGGGTGTGTGGCTCATACCTGTAATTCCAGCACTCGGGAGGCAGAGGCAGGAGGTTTGCTGAGTTTCAGGCTTGCCTGGGCTACATAGTGAGCTCAGGGCCAGCCTGAACTACAAAGAAGACCCTGTCTCAAAAAAAAAAAAAGAAAGAAAGAAAAAGGAAAGAAAGAAACCAAAAAAACAAAAACTGAAATTGAAACAAATGCTAACATTAAGACATTGCATTAAAACAATTTTGTTATTCAGGATTGGAATATTCAGGAAAGAGAATATAGTCTGTGCACCATAGTAAGTCTTTTAAACTTCACTTTTGGAAGGTACAAGTCAAATCATTAATGGTATTTTTTCCCTAGGGTAGAAAATCTATTTCTCCCTGGTTTAGTTATACTTGTATACCATTATGGTCTATATCTAGATGTTATCCCCATGCACTTGTAGATGGGGCTTTGGGAAAGTGGTTCATCATAGGGTCATGATAATTTATAGCAAAATATGATGTTATTCAGAAGAGTTGAGTCATTGTGGGCATGGCCTAGAAAGGTATAGCTACCTCTCTCCTCCTTTAATCCCTCTCTGCTTCCTGTTACAATGTCATTATCTGTTTCTCCTCTGCCATTCCCCTCTGAATGTCACCTTGCCTTGGAACCAGCCAAGACTGTGAAGTAAAACCTCTGCAAACTGTGAGCCAATATTTACTCTTTAGAGTTGTGGGTGTCAGGTATTGTGTCTCAGCAATGAGAAAGTAACTAAGGCATATACCTTAGAACTCATATTATTAGCAAAACAATTGAAAACAGTTTTTTTTTCAATGCGACACTTTTGCCTTGCTTTACTTTTTTAATGGCATGCAAACTGAAAGCTATTTAATGTACTCAATACTGTTAGAAAAAATTAGCATTAGCATTTTAATGTCTTCAAAAATCTTATGCAGTCTGATGGTATATGTATGGGATGATAATGAAGTAAAAGGAATGAATAATGTTTTTCTATTCATAGGCACTACATCTTCAATAACAAGTACTGGTTGGAAAATAGTCATGAAATACTTTTATTTAAGCAGGCAGAACATCTTATTATAAGGTTTGCGAAACAAATTATAATTATACCTGGAATGCCTCCAATGTTGTGGTGAGTTTGAAAAGTGCAATATAGGCTGAGAGTTCCTTTATGGAAAATTCTACTTTCTGTGTAACTTTACGAAAGGTTATTTTTGTCACTGATTTTAAAAATAAATATATCACACCATTTAAAATAGGATATTAGGTAAAAGTGAAAATTTTACACACACAAACACACACCCATCATCCATCAACAGACACTTGAGGGGTTTTTTTTTCACATATTAGCTACTATGAGTAACATAAAAACAAGCATAGTGCACACATCTCTACCACACCAGTGTTATTTCCTCCAGGTATACACCCAAAAGTGAGGTTGTTAGGTCATAATGGTAGCTCTATTTTTAATTTTTTGAAGAGTCTACATACTGCTATCCATAATAGCTGTCACAATTTATATTGCCTCAACAGTGCACATAGGTTCCCTTTTCTCTACATCATCACCCACACTCATTCTCTCCTGTCTTCTTAATAATATCCTAACAGCTGTGAGATGGTCAGTCATTGTGGTTTTGATTTGCGTTTTCCATGATGATTATGGATCCTGAGTTTTTTTCACATACCTATTTGCTACCATGTGGTAGATGCCACATATAGATCCCAAGAAACTACATTTATTGAAGCTACATTTATTGAAAGTCACAGGAAGATGAGATTAGGGTAAGTCTATACCTGGCAAAAATGTGGCATGAAGAGAAAAATGGACAGGAAAAAGAAAAGTGGACATGAGGATAGGAAAATAAAAATACACATGGATAAATTAAGATTTTGAGCCTAGTCTAGGTGCCTCTCATTGCATCTTTAATTACAACTGACAGAAATGGTTGACAGGGTGCAGTTACCTTTGAGTGGGGAAAAGGGAACAAGCTTAGTAGTCTAATCAGTCTTATTGGTAAACCTGAGAAAGACTTATCTGTGTGAGCAGTACAGAGATGTCTGTATATGCTAAAAGGCATTTTTTATAGTATTTTTGGCACACTTTTGAAGGGCTGAGTCAGAAAAATGGTGGGCTTCTGGCTTGCTGATATGTGCTGTGTTGATAGAGAAATACTGTACAATAAGAGAAGCCCTTGCCTTGCCTTCACCCCCCCCCACACGAATGTTTAGTTTGGGGAATGTAATAGTTTATGATGCTAGGCTCTCTGCTAGTATATCAAAATGTTTTGTAACTGTTTGAACTTTGTGACTTCTTACAATTTTCTGTTAGCTCCAGCCCCTCAAATGTTACATTAGCTCTGTCCCCTCACAAGAATGTTCTGTTAAACTCTGCCCCTTGGGAGATCGGTGTGTAACTCTGTCCCCTATCTTCAGTAAGCATTCTTATCTACCCTTGAAGATCCCTATATAAAGACACTCATTTCTGGTAGAGAGCTCAGACTTCCAGTATGAACTTTTCTGAGCCTGCTGGCATAATAAAGGTTTTTCTTCATCTCTTCAAATGACCATATGATTCTCGAGTCTTCAAATTTCAATAGTCATAGCCTAGAGCTATAACACTGACCTACTCCTCAGAGCTGTGACGCTGAATTGTAACACTTGACTGTAGCACTGAGCTGTTCTGCTTTGCCACAACATTATAACCTGCTGATATGCCTTCAGTGTTCTGCTCCTGACCTGCTGACAAGTCCTTTGGGACCTAATGACATGTCCTTTGTGATCTAAACAAAATGAAACCTATGTTTTTATAACATCATTTGAACTGGTGATGCACCTGTCTGGACACTATCATTCTTGTCTTTAAAAAGACTTAGAAATGTTGGTCATCATTCTTTTCTTGGCCTTCATGCTAAAAAGGATTTGTTTGTTGCTCAATCTTAGTTTTTTTGTTTAGTTTTGTTTGAGAAGAAAAGCTTTTTGAGAAGTTCTCCAGTAGTTGCCCTGGAGATGGTTACTATTTGTTGCTGAAGAAAGCCTTCAGAATAGATTAATTTTATAGAAAAGCAAAAGAAAAGAAAAGAATAAACACTAAGGAGACCAGGAAAGGTAGGAGACAATAAAGAAGAGGTCAGAATCTCCGCCATTTTGGAAGACCATTGAAACCAGGGAGTCTCTTTGATCATTCAAGGATCCCAAGTCATAAGAATTGTCCTTCCATCCCTCAGTGAGTTGTTTTGACAGCCTGGTGAATTCTAAAAGAGACTCTTAGGGCCCCAATCCCCATTCCAGTTCCTGTAATTATTCCCAGGGTGGCTACTAAAGGAACTAGCCATATGGCACATTGTGCCCCAACATGAGTTATAAGGAATGTAGGGATGGATAGATTCAATGTCGCTAAGCAAAGGTTCAAGTGAGGAAGCCTAGTGTATAGGTTCAGCTCTAGTTGGTAGAGAAGCGAACATATACCTTGTCTCCACAAACTGAGATTACGTCCAACTTTAGGGAAAAATATTCCATGAAATTAAATTGAAGCAAGAGGAAGAAGTTTGGGAGTGAGTTAGAAAATAAATCTTGGACTACCTAGAATGTGTGCCATACATATATGGAAGGAGGAGCTAAAAGTTGCAGCTGTCACGGGGAAAGCCTGGTTGAAAAACTGCAGGACCCTCTTAGCTAAAAGCAGAAAACTTTTTATATAGAAGGACACTGCCATCAGATATATTGAGGTGTTTGCATTTTTAGGCACCTCCATGGCTTAGGGGAGTATCTTTCAACAAATTGTCCTTTCCCTTGTTGTGACAGTATTTAGATGTGGTAGTGTTTAGATTTCTCTGCAAGGAAATGTACCCAGATACACGTAAAAGAATTCATAGATGGGTAAAATTGTGATCAGAAGGTGGGATGAGATGGGCAATAGTTTTACAGAGGGAAGAGTCTAAAGAGCTCACTATAATAAAGTGATCTTGTTTGGTTGGAGAAATACAGAGGAGCAGGCTGGTTAGATAGGGTCCATTTTAGGAAGAACTGTGTATGTCCTGCTGCAACAGTTGATGTACCTTCAAGCCCTGTCTAATATCCTTTGGTACTCCCAGGAGTCTGATGTCAGATCCTTCAACTGGGGCTGGACTCCTGGGACTGGTGGTCTCAGCGAAGTGCAACCTGAAGAAATGTTTACTCATGTTCAAAGGGCAGCAGGGATTACTGAGTCTGCTATGAAAGATGGAGGCAGACCCAGTGTGGTGGCTGGGTGGTTCCATGAAAGGTTGCATGGTTTTAGCCATGTGAGAGAATGTCTAATTGAGGTATAGGAAATGTCTTTGTGTGGCGTTAGGGGTTAAGAGGATGAGTAATAATGAGAAAGAAAGGATGGGAGGAGGAGAAAACAGGAAGTAATAGTAGAGATTTGTTCTGGAGGTAAGTTTAAAAGGGTTCCCTGTAGCCATAGGTCATGGATTATGGTGTCTAGGGAAGATGAAGGTGAATAATGGGGAAATTCTTCTATTAGAATGGTCAAGAAACAGGCAAAAGTATGAAGAGACTTATGAAGCTTTCTAGTTGATGTCCTCAAATGACGGAGGATATCTCTTCTCAAAAAAGGACATGGAGCAGTGGGAGAACAGCAAGAAAGAGTGAGTGAAAATGATGAGGCCTAAAGAAGAGTATAAATCTGGAGACTTATATGGCAGTTTTATTAGGAGCTTCATTCCAACAACTGAGATAGAAGCTGGGACCATAAGTCCTAAATACTCAATAAAAACAGAGAGGCAGACCCCTGTGGTTCCGGCGCCGGCCTCACAAGCGCAAGGACCTGAGTTCGATCCCCGGTAACCACATATAATGCTGGGCATGGAGACATGCCCACCAACAATCAACACCGCATACCACAATGCCAGACGTGGCGGCTCATGCCTGTCATCCCAGCACTCAGGAGGCAGAGACAGGAGGATTGCTGAGTTCGCGGCGGCTTGCCTGGGTACCATAGTGAGCTCAGGGCCAGCCTGAACTACAAAGCGAGACCCTGTCTCAAAAAAAAAAAAAAATTCTACAGTCTTGAAGAATAAACAAATTTTACCTTGCTACAAGATATATAGTGGACCCTTGACTTAAAAATTCAATTCATTTGTGAGGGCTGATTGTAACTTGAGTTAGTCAAGTTCCTCTACATAGCCTTCAAAGTTTCTCTCCTGTCACACTTTACTCCAGGCAAATCTCAGTGTCTTTAAAGAAAATCTGGCCCAGTATTTCTCAGTTAATCCCACATTGGAAAGGACATAATGTTCCTTCCAGAACTCTTTAAGGGTGAAATCTGTGTTCGAGACCATGTGGGAGCACAAGTGGCCCGCCTTTGGGTCACAACTCAAGACAGTTCATAATTTAAAACTGAAATTCTAGTCATAACCCAAGTTGTTAATACATGTGACCAGTCTTAGCCTCATGGTCCACTGTATACCTGTGGGACTATTATGCTAAGTGAGGTAAGCTAAACACGAAATATACTAGTTCACATATCTGCTATATGAGAAAAAGTCGAATACAAAGAAAAAGTATATGGAGGTTAACAGGAATATATGAAATGGACAGATCATATGGTACAAAGTTATAGTTATGTAAGATGAGTAAGTCTAGACATAAAATATGTGACATGAGGAATAATTAATAATATTATGTTGAGCCGGGCGTGGTGGCTCACGCCTATAATCCCAGCACTTGGGAGGCAGAGGCAGGAGGATGGCTTGCCTGGGCTACATAGCGAGCTCAGAGCCAGCCTGAACTACAAAGCAAGACCCTGTCTCAAAAAAAAAAAAATTATGTTGAATGCTACAAATGTACTAAGACAATAATTTCCAATATCCTTATCAAAAATAAAGGTATCTATGTAGAAAATGCATATGTTAATTTACTTCACTGTAGTAATAATTTTATTATGTATATGTATAATAAAATAGCCTATTCTACACCTTTAAAGTTTTAGGTTTGGGATTATTGTTCAGTTGTACTGTGCTTTCCAAATATGTGAAAGTCATTGAGTTTAACCACCATTAGTGCAAAAATTTTTTTTTCATTTAAAGGTAAATTCAAACTGTCATATTCAAAATACATGAATCTCAGTAGGAGGGAAGAAACTTCAATATTATCTTGCTGCTGAATTAGTACAGGTTTCTCACCAGGGTAAGAAATAATAAAGTCTAATGAAATCTTAGAATTAGGTCAACCAGGCCCAGAGATTTAGCTCAGTGGTTCTGATGTCTGTCTGGCAAGCACAAGGTCCCAAATTGGATCCCAGAAACCACATGCAACAATGTTGGGGGTGGTGACTCACGCCCACCAGCAATCAGTACTACACACCACAGTTCTGAGCATGTTGGCTCATGCATGTAATCCCAGCACTCAGGAGGCAGAGGCAGGAGGATTGCTGTGAGTTCCATGCTAGCCAGGGCTACAATAGTGAGTTCAGGACCAACCTGAACTACAAAGCAAGACCCTGTACCCACCCCACCAAAAAATCGGTCAACCAATAGATAATAAAGAAAAATTCCCTTATAATGACCAAAGAGTATATGGATACAAAGGTAGACTGTTCCCAAAATGTACTCGATGTTTTGAAATGTAGGTGTGTTATCCAAGGATGCATACTGTTATTACCTTTTTATTAAGCAAAGGACTATTTCCTAAACTACTATGCATCTTTTTTTTTTTTTAGACAGGATCTCACTTTGTAGTTCAGGCTGGCCCTGAGCTCACTATAGAGTTCAGGCAAGCCTCAAACTCACAACAGTCCTCCTGCCTCTGCCTCCTGAGTGCTGGGATTACAGTTGTGAGCCACCACACCTGGCATTCTGGTGTGTGCTACTGATTATTGGTGGGTGTGAGTCACCACGCCCGACATTGTGATATGTGGTGGCCACGGATTGAATTTAGAACGTTGAGTTTGTCAGGCAGATGCCGGAACCATTGAGCTAATTCCCTGGCCCTACTATGTATACTTTTAAAGTGAAAGAATGGAATATAAACAAATCACTGTGACTACTTCAGTTACATTGGTACCCTGGTTCACAACTTAATTCATCCACTCATTCTGAGGAAGATTTGTGTTCTTGTACATGTGGGGAAGATTACGGAGTTCAAGAACAGAAACAAAATTTTGCTGAACATTTCTGTTTTTGAACAAAATTGCTCATGAATACAAATGTTTGCCAACCAAGGCATTACTGTATATGAGAAACGTTACTCTTCTTTTATCATTCTGTGGTACTTTTAATTAAATATTTTTTACTTAATGTTTTCATGGGTTCATATTTACTATAAAGAACAATGAGTACTGTTATATTTCCACGCATATATATGGCATTTCTTGATCATATCCATCTCTATTACCCTCCCTTACCTTCACTTTCAACTTCCTTCTGATTCCTTTTATTTTTAATAGTCTCCCTTCTACTTTCATGCTTTAAAACGTATATTATCAAGCAGGCATGGTGGCATACTCCTTTAATCCCACCACTTGGGAGGCTGAGGCAGGAAGATCGCCTTGAGCTTGAGGCCAGCCTCAGTTACATAGTGAGTTCAAGTGCAGACTGCAATATATAATGAAATCTCATATATATGTATATATATATGTATATCTTATATTTTTATATTTATAAATACATATTTCATAATATATTTGTTTAATAATGTATAAATATATTAATACACTCATGTATATATATTCAAGTTTACTCTAATGACACACACTGCAGGCTATAATCATAGCTGCAGAACTTCCTTTTTCAGTGAATGTACTGCATCTTAATTATGCAATTTATTATGACTACAATTTTTCATATTGCACTTGGTAAAGATAAGAAATTATGTTTTTTCTATTCTGATACCACATTCTCTTCTTAACTTTGCAAATCCTAAGTAAATGGCAGTGACTTTCCCTTTAGGTTTGGATTTTATTCCTATTTTATAAATGAACTATCTATTTTGACAAACAGGTAAAATTTAGCAGTACAAAAATTGCCCATATTGTTATCAGGATTTTGCCCTTAGGCAATTAGCATTTTTAATTTTTAAAAGATACTTTAATATATAAAAATTAAGTAGCTCTACATGCATAATACATATCAAAATGCTTGCTTCTGGTATACTAAATATGGAAATTATAGCAGCAAGATAACTTGTACTTTCTAAGAACAATCTATTATATTTTATAAGCAGAAGCATTTTTTCCTTTTCAATCACAAAAACAAAGTTGGTGTCCCATGGCTAATAAGGGTGGCAGGAAAAAGTATCTAAGACTACTTACAGATAATTAGCATTTAAAATGTAAAAATACATAATGTGCTTACCTTAACATTTTTTGTGTGTGTTTTCATTAAAATTGAGACAGTCAATTCGCCTGGAACTACGTAATAATACCACCGGTTTGAACTCAAATGTGATTATATCACTATCTCTCTAAACTTAATAAAGTTAGGTAAAAACATCATTCACACCTGTGGCAAATGTAATTGACTTCTCCTAATGTCACCAAGGCAGAAAGGAGTCCTTTCATTCTGCTGAATTTCTGTGTAATGCACCTACTCACTTGCAGATCACCGTTCAGGCAAGAAGAAAATTAAAGTTCATTAGTTGCTCAGAGATGAATATGTAGATTTCTTGCCAGCCATGTTTCAGAGCAAGTACAACTCTTTAATACAGTAATTTTATAAGGCAGCTCTATCAAACAATGTTTTATTCCATCCCATCTTTTTTTTTTTTTTTTTTTTTTGCTTTTTGGAGACAGGGTCTTGCTTTGTAGTTCAGGCTGGCCTTGAGCTCACTATGGTGCCCAGGCAAGCCGCCGCGAACTCAGCAATCCTCCTGTCTCTGCCTCCCGAGTGCTGGGATTACAGGCGTGAGCCACCACGCCCAGCATTATATGTGGTAACCAGGGATCGAACTCAGGTCCTTATGCTTGCGAGGCAGGCGCCGGAACCACTGAGCTAACCCTCTGGCCCTATTCCATCCCATCTTTTCGGATATTTTTCCAAAAGTTAAAAACATAGGTCTTATGAATATAAAATTAACACATAAAAGATATTCTTATCATTCATTAAGCTGGAAAAAATTAATTGACAAATGATTTCAAAAGAAGATTGTTGTCATGAGCAGGTTAACGATAAAGCTAGCATATCAGTGGGTTAGACACAAAACTAGTCAGTGTTATCCAAAGTTAATAAAAATAAACTTTGGGAGTTCATTTTCAGTTGAAGAAAAATTGACTATATCGCTATCAGATAAAAAATTTTCTTGTTACTATTATAGGCAGTAAAGTTAGAAATTAAAATACAATCAGAGAGGAATTGAAGTCTCCAGGAAGTCAATGAAATTAAAGATATCAGAATTATAACTAGAAGTGAATCTGAAGAAGACTGGGCCTCAAGATAGAGGCGCAATGGTCAGGGCTATATGCTTTCCTAGGACATAAACAGTAACTTGGAATTATTCTAATTAGTACCACTTGGTCAGGAAGCCCAGGTAGGCGTCGCTTGCTCACATGGGTGACCAGAGACTCTGCACCCATCCCCTTTCCAAAATGCCTTTGTTCTTTCCAGGCACCCTTGCAATGTGACTTCTTCCTCTATTGGATCAGTATTAGCTAAGCGGCTGTGCTTGTGATCCTTTAGGTCAATTAGACATTGATCCACATTTTACCAGCATTGTGAGTTTTCTGTGTAAATTGCCCCTGAACAAAGGCTTCAGTGACAGCCCACTTTCAGGCAACTCCCGTGTTTCAGGAGCTTTCCTTCAATAAACTTTTCCTATTCTTAACCTCCGTTGTTCCTTGGAATTCATCATTCAATTTCAGGGAACACAAGCTCAATACACGTGATATCTCTAGGTGATCTTATGTCATTACCATTAACTTCACCAACTCGGTAACTTTCAACCAATGAGAAATGAGTTCAAGTCCAAACTCCAAGTAATCCTTCTGCAAATCTGAAAAATATTGCCTTTATATAATGTTAAATTAGCATTTTTCCTATTTCTTTCACTTTATTTTCAAGTACCAAATAAAGATTTTTAACAGTTTTCTTCATATGTAAATCTTCAACAAGGACATCAGAAGGCTAAATTCCCAAATATCTGATTTTCCAGATGTTCAAAAGTTCCTACTAAACAATCCAATTGTTCCAATAAATGAACAAGGTATGGGCTATTCCACAGAAACATAAACAAAATGGACAGCTGAATATGACACCTAATAATCTGAGCAAAAATTTAACTCAAATGAAATTGTGTTACTTCTCTAAATTCTGTATAATTTGTTATTGTTTTACGACTCATGCAATTCACCACCAGAACACTGGATTCTATAGAGAGCCCAACTATCAAGATAAAAATCAACTTTGAAGAGTTCAAGTAGAACTGGACAGCATGACTTGTTGCTACAAAGCTCACTATAAAATTTAAAGTTGTCCTCACAGATTTCAAGAAACTACACCCATGAGTTTAAAATATTCTCCCACGTTTAAATAAAACATTTTTGTGCCCTTACATGCATTTCTTCTCCACATTTTCTAACAAAGAAATATAGAAACTCTGGCAAAATTATTTTGCCTTCGGGCTGGAGATTTAACTCAGTGGTTCCCACGCCTGCCTCACAAGTGCAAATTCCTGAGTTCATCCCCTGTAACCACATACAACGCTGGGCATGGTGGCTCACGCCTGTCATCCCAGCACTCGGGAGGCAGAGGCAGGAGTATTGCTGAGTCCGAGGATTGCCTGGGCTACAGAGTGAGCTCAGGGCCAGCCTGAACTGCAAAGCGAGGCCCTGTCTCAAAAAAAAAAAAAAAAAAAAAAATTGCCTTCATCACTGTTCTCAAGATTACATATTTGACCTATACTATGCACGTACCCAGCAAATTGACTAGTAAACATTGATAGCTCTGTCTCATGTTGAGGCCACCTTCCCTTCTCTGAGGTCATACAGTGAAGTCTTTGTCCTCTTACCACATGTAATTATATTCAATATATGAAGCACATTGGCTCATCTCCACACACTCTCGCAGTTCTCATCCTTTCGTCCTTCCCTTCTCGCTCCAATTCTTTTCTCTTACCTCCTTCCTTCTTTCCTTCCATCTTTCATTTCTTTTCTTTTTATTCTTTGCCATGCTACCGCTTCATTCCAAGGATAGAATCAATCTGACTAAAAAGAATTCTCAGAATACAACCTGAACCGTTAAGCAAGTTCTGTTTTTAAACATGGAAGAAGGGAATGAACAGAACAATGCAAATGAAGTTACTAACAGTCTAAAATGCAGAGAGAAGAGACATTCCTCTAGTTGCATTCAAGACACCGAAATGCACAGAAAGGCCCACGGTGCACTCTTTTGACAAGGCCACCCGCACACAACTTGTCAAAGATTGGCTTTTACTCTCTATATTCAACCTGATATTGCATAAAAACATCGGAAATTGTCATCGATAGTCCGCATATGCACACTATGCAGACACACATTTTACCTGAGAAAATTTGAACATTGAATTGTACAATCCTTTCTTCAGAATTCTGATGCTTAGAACTATAGATATAAAAAAATAAGCCAAAGATAAAGATTTGTACTATGCTTAGGATTTTTGAAAAATTATAAACCTTAAATAAGTCTCCAACATGATTCTTCTTTGAATTAGTGTATTTGTAGACATCAATAAGTTAGTAATATCTGGTTCTCATCTATTGCTGGGTTCACAGGAAATTGTGCAAGATGTGATCGATAAACTGGTGAGTGCTCAAAAAAGAATTTTTAAAGGAATTTTGATAAAGACATCGCTGTTAATTCCATTCGAAATATCGCCTCTTCCTTTAAACACATTCATTCTTGCCACTTTCAAGTTTTAACTTTTAATTTTTATTTTATTAGTACATTCTTGCTACTCATGGAATTTGCAATCATCTTGGAACGTGGTTACATATATATATTCCTGCTTGCTTCTTGTTTTTTCTTAATCCCTCTCCCTTCACCTCCCCTCTCCTCCTCCAATTGCTCTATCCCATTTTCACTCTTGTTGATATTATTAATCTTAGTTCATATTATGGCAAATAATGTGCACATTAATTGAGGCCATTAGCTTCTTGTACGTGGAATGACTTTATTCTGTGTTTCCCCATTCCTTCCTCCGAACCCCTCATGCATTCTCGTTAGAGCGCTTCTCTGCTGTAAGAGATCTACCCTTGCCCCTTGTAGCCATCCTGTTATTCTCTTTGTTCATACTTTGCCTCTCTTGGATCAGAAATACTATACAATGTTTAAGACTGTCAATCTGGTTTATTTCACTCAGCAAAATATTTCCCAGGAGCATGCACTTTCCTACAAATGTTTCAAAGTTGTCATTCTTTATAACACAGTAGTTTTCCTATAAACATTATTATGCATGTATGTGGTTACCGGGATAGAACTCACGACCTTGCGCTTGCTAGGCAGGCGCCAGAACCCCTGAGCTAAATTTCCAGCCTTGAGGTATGATCTCTTAAACTCCTTGGAGAAGCTACCTAGCAGGGATGTCACTGAGTCATATGGAATTTCTAATTTGAGTTGAGAAACCTCCACACTGGTTTCCATAATGGAATGCCTGTATTCCCACAAGCAATGCAAAAGGGTTCCTTTTCCCTCACAGCCACAGCAGAACTTATTTCTGTTTGATTTCAGGATGATTGCCATTCTGGCTGGAATCAGCTGCTACATTGTTTCAATTTTCGTTTCTCTAATGGCCAGAGATGTTTAGCGTTTTTTCACATATCTGTAGGTCGTTTGTATTTTTTCCCTTGTGAAGTGCCTATTGTTTTTTCTTGCCCATTTGTTACTTGAATCTTTAATCTTACGTGGTTTAATGTTTATCAGGTCTTTGTATAGCTTAGATACTAGTCTTCTGTCTGAGAACCCGCCAAAATCTTTTCCAATTCTACAAGTTGTTTCCTCACTCTCCTGATTGATTGATCTGCGGTACAGATGGTATTGTTCTTATATAATCCTGTTTGATGATTCTTGCTGTTATCCCTTCTGTAGTTGAAGTTCTGTTTAGAAAATCATTTTCTACACTTATCACTCCAAGTGTTTTATCTGGTTTGTCTTCCAATAGTTATAATATTTCTGTTTTAATGCTTAGATTTTGATCCATCCTGATTTGAATTTGGGAAACTGAAAAATAAAGGTCCAGTTTCAATCTTTTGCTCACAGATAACCATTTTTCCAGGTCCACAAAGTTGATTTTACTATTCTGGACCTCTTTTGGCACCATACAAATTTTAGGATTGTTTTCTCTAGATCTGTAAAGTAGGCTGCAGAATTTTTTTTTTATTAAGACTGCATCAAATCTGTATAACAATTTTGGGAGTGTGGCCATTTTTAAAATATTAATTGTGCCTCTCCAAGAGCAGGGAACATCTTTCCATTTTCTATTTTATTCTTCAATCTTCTTTTTCAGAGTATTGTAGTTTTCTTTCTAGACATATTTTACTTCCTTGATTAGGTTAATTCCTAGGTATTTCATTGTCCTGAAAACTACTATCAATCGTATTATTTTCATAACTTTCTTCTCATTTCATTTATTATTGTTGGCAAAAATACTAAGGATTTTTGTTGGTTGACCTTGTTTTCTGCTACATTGTTGATGTTCATTAGTAATTCTAAAAGTTTTTTGGTGGAGTTATTTAGGCTTTCTATATACAGTATCATGTTACCTGCAAATAATGATAGTTTAAATTAATCATTTCCTGCCTGTGTTTCTTTTATTTCTTTCTCTTCCTAATTACTCGGGCTAATCTTTCAAGTACTATGTTAAATAGAAGCAATAGTGAACAATCTTCTCTTTTATCTGATTTTAGGGAACATTTAGTTTTTCCCCATTTAGCTTGATACTGCCTATTGGTTTGTCATATAATTCTTAACCATATTCAGGTATTGGTCTTCTATACTTGTTTTGTTTGGAGTTTTTATCATAAAAAGGTGTTAGATTTTGTTGAATGACTTTTTTGTATCTATTGAAATGAGCATGTGGTTTTTGAGCTTGCTTCTGTTTATGTGACATATTGACTGACTTACATATGTTGACTCATCTTTGTATCTCTGTGAAGAAACCTTGATCATGATGTATGACCTCTTTGATCATGTGCTGCATTCTATTTGCTAATATATTGCTGAAGATTTTTGTATCTGCTTTCATTAAGGTCATAGGCATACGGCTTTCTTTTATTTAGGTCATTATCTGGTTTCATGATCTGGATTACACTGGCTTCTATAAATGAAATTGAGAGCACAACATCCCTTTCAATTTTTTGAAGAGTTTGAGGAGTATATAACATCCTTCAAGTTTATGCAGAATTATGCAGTGAATTGATCAAGACCTGAGCTGTTCTATGAACAAGGGTTTTTTTTTACAAAATGGAGTATTACTCTGCCATAAAGAATGACAAGATCGATCCATTTAGGTGCAAATGGAGACACCTGGAGGATATACTAATAAGTGAAATCAATAGATCACAGATAGACAATTCCCGGATCTTCTCTTTGGCATGAACACCTGTAGATGCAAATGAGTTCTAGAAAGTAGGACAGCTTTTATAG
>PVIC010043552.1:0-15338 GCA_004025085.1 Thryonomys swinderianus
GAGAGGTTGAGCCAAGGAACATCAGTAACCTGATTTCTCTCCTTTGGCTTCTACTCAGTTACTCTGTTTTGCATCACACAGGAACATGGCTTCGCTCCAAAACAATGCACGCACACTCTGCACAGGCATCCCTCAGTTTTCTGCTCCACTACGAGGAAAACAGCACTGGGAGGCCTGACGCTGGCTCTCCTCTCCCTTAGCAGGAGCAAACCTGGAGAGCAGACGGCATATAAAAGAAAGCCCAGCCCAAATTGGGTGTGGCTGGACATGAGGGAGAAGCTACTAACCCAAACAGAGCACAGAACTGCCCTGGGACAGGAAGATAGGTAGTGTGAGAGCTGAAGACGCTGTTTTTTTGGCCTGTGTTGGAATATGCAGCACTTTGTCATATGACTACTTGTCTAAAGCCTGACTGAACTCACCAACAAGTTTGTTCTTTTTCATTGCTTTCATTCAACAAGCAGAGACTATCCATCTTTCACTTCTTGTCATTGAGCCTGCGTGTCATTGTGGTTTTAGCTACTTGCCAAATTGGTTGCTTTTTCTTTCTTTCTTTCTTTCTTTTTTTGAGACAGGGTCTCGCTTTGTAGTTCGGGCTGGCCCTGAGCTCACTATGTAGCCCAGGCAAACCGCGAACTCAGCAATCCTCCTGCCTCCGCCTCCCAAGTGCTGGGATTACAGGCATGAGCTACCATGCCTAGCACTGGAATATGTGGGACCAGGGATTGAACTGAGGACCTTGCACTTGTCAGGCAGATGCCAGAACCAGTGAGCCAAATCCCCAGTCCATTGGTTGCTTTTTTGCAAAGCAACCAGGTACATAGTGCAAGTCTTAGGAGATTCAGACAAGGGACATCACCACCCCACTTTCTCTCATTGGTTTCTCCTTTCTGATTGAACCCCTAGAAGTACACTTGTGTTTGTTCAGGACTTAGAAAAATCCCACCTTGGCAACCTTTTCTTTGTGTGGTACTGGGGATTGAACTTGGGCCCTTGTGCATCCAAGGTTGGCATGGTACCACTCGAGCTAAATCCCCGGCCCCTGCCTCTTTTTGTATTTTAGTTTTTGGGTGCCATAGCAAATGAAAATACAGTGGGAAACAGCTATACCTGCACTGAAGTCCTATCTATTAGAACATTCTTTAAAATGTGAATTCAGAAATACTGTTTGAGCAAACATGTATCTAAATGTGTGCTTATCTGTTGGAAATATCCAAGATTGGAGAAAGAAATGAATTCTACTGAAGCTGTAAAAAGTAAGGCTTGACTTGAGAGGTGATACAATCTTTAAGGACATAACAGTAATAATTAATGATATGCTAATTCTGAAAAACTGATAGTTTGTATAGACCAAAGTTGAGAAGAAATAAAAAAAAATAAGTTTTGAGATCTCTTACTTTCTCTCAAAGTCCTAAGTCAAAATATATTTCCTAGATTTTCTTCCTCAATTGGTAAACAATTGTTGTGTTCTAAAAATGCATATTTGATAAAGATTGTTAAAAAGTTTAAAAGACTCTCAGCCCTTTCAGAAGCCAAGACTTGTCAGTCATTACTCTCGACCTAAATAAATAAATGTAAACATGGTCCATGTCTGAATCACCAAGTGTTCCACAGACCATAAGACAAACATTAATATACACAAATTGGATGCGTCTTTCTGTTAACAGGTAGTGATGTTTGTATCTATGGATTTAAATTCTAATATCTGGAGGATGCACTTTGTTTTTGCACCTTATTGTAGTATTCAATAAAAAATACTCCACAGCAACTACATTATATGGTTCATATAAACTTCAGGATGAGCTATTTGTTAAATGCCATTTACTGAATATTTTAATCATACTTACGATTTCAGAAAAGTTTTGCCAAATTATAGCTGGTGTGTCTAATCTAACCTGCTCCTCTTTTGGGAATAAAGTTTTATTGGGACACAGCCAAGTCATAGGTGTTTCAGCAACACAAAGGCTGAGCAGAGTATTTCCCTCAGATATAGAAATGCCCACAAAGCCTAAAATACTTGCTGTCTGACCCTTTATAGAAGATGATTGCTGACCTCTGACCTAAGTTATTGAAATACTGTAATACTGATCCACATATCATAAAAAATACAATACTGCTTTATAGTTGTTGAATTTATATAGTTTTTTATCTAGGCAAATGAGAATATCTACACATAATTGCATATGCATGTATGTGTATAGATATGTAATACATAAATAAATGCACAGGCACACACAGATGCCATGGTATATATGGGTTTCCCTGCATATATATATGGATCCATGGGTGTGTGTGTGTGTGTGAATATGCAATCAACTGAAAACTCTACATGTGCCACCACTAGGCAATGCACCCTGTAACTGCACCTAAGAGCAAATCAAGGCAGCAATCTGCATCCTGAACATGCCATACTGATTCTGGACCATGGAATTGGCAAATCACGCCTGATGAACACACAGCCTCTGTTTTCTTTCTGTGCTGTTTTTTCCACTTTCCTCCTGTGCTGGCTCCTCTTTTGCTCTTTGTGGGCCCCTGAGTGACTCTGAGGCCCTAGCAATGCTGCTCAGCCTTTCGGCCATCCAGCAGGAAAACACTGACTTCAGTGGTTTTGTTTTGTTTGCCAGACACCAACCCACAAGTGAAAGACAACAAATGGCCATAGTTGGTGGCTTTGCACTAGCAAAATTTCTCTGCCCATTTCCTTCTTTGGTGGAGCCAGTGCAACTTCAATTGGCCACTTCTGCAGCAGCTTCTTCCTCCTGGTCTAATCACCAGAGGTTGAAGGACATCCCCGGAGCTTTCACGTCTGAAGCTGAGTCTACCAGGGATTCCTAGGTTCAGCCCAGTTTCTAACTCAATCAAACCAGACGCAGCTGAAAGTGTTTCTCCGTCAGCTGTCAAGTCAACTAGATAAAACCCCTAGCACCTGCAAGTGTCACAGCCGCCCCACTAGAATTTATACCACAATGATATTTTGTGCACAGGCTTTCTTAACTTTGCAATTGTAAAATATCCCCAAAGAGCTAATGTTTATAATTTTTATTCAGGGGGAACATAAGAAATCTTTGTCTCATTTCAGTTAAAAAAATTACCCTCAGCCATAAGCAGAATCAGAAGATTTTAAAAATAAAATCTCTATGATCATGCTTTTTCACCAATTTAAAAACATGCCTTGACAGAGCATTTCGTAAAAATGAAACCTCAATTATTATGTTTTTCACCAAATAAAAAATATACCACAATAGACCATGTCCCTGTCTCCTTAATTTGACCTTTTCTTCAGTTCTCACAGTAGATTTCGTCTACCAAGGTGACTGGACTAACTTCTTCACTTCGAAAATGCTTTCAGGTGGTGACAGCAACAGAACGTTCAGAAAATGAACCACATAAAGTTCTGTAAATCCCCGACCAGCACTTTATAAAGTTTTCCCATTCTGTGGGAAGCAGGCCCTGCTAGAGAAGACTCTGTTCAGGCCTGGAGATCTGCACTGGACGCTGCACCAACTAGCAGTTGCGAGATCTGCACTCTGGTTATATGTGCAGCCCAGCTCCCGAGGAATCTGCGACCTTTTGGGTTGCTGCGTCAGGGTGCCTGATTAAGAAAGTCTTAAACCTCTGGCCTGGGCTGCTGACCATTGTTCTTCTGTCATGACACATGCTGCTCTGCAGACTGAGGCATTTAGGTTTAGATAAAGGTTTAACTTATTCTGTAACTCTGCAGGATGATTGACTATATGGTAGATTTATTTTTCTGAGATTTGCTTTAAAGAAAACAATATAGGGAAGTATAGGTTATCATTTAAGTATAGGGAAGTTGTATCTTAAACTTAAGGGAGTTAACCAAAAACAGGATAATCTATACTTAACGTTAAGACTTTGCATTGTATGATAAGAAAATGTTCTGATACTATGCATCTTTGTAAATAATCTGAGACCATTGGTGATGTCATTGCTGACCTTCAAATCTGTATAAATATCTAGTTCTCAATAAACAAGGTGCCTGCTCAGTATTGACTGAGAGGTCCTCCCGAGCCTATCTTTGTCTGTCTTGTGTTTTTCTTATTCCTCACCCTCCAACTCAGGTGCTGCTCGATTTTGCCGGCTGGCTCCGGCACCATTCCCTTGTAGACTTTTGCAGTGTTTAGCTCTTACATAAAGATATTTCTATTAAATAAACATAAAGGTTAATTACATAAAAATGAGACTGACATAAAATTGCTACATGAAAACATAATAATGTAACCTCTAATTCCTGCCCTGCTAAACACTGTTACCATATATAAATCTAGCTTTTCTTTCTCCATATACCAGTGGGCATTTTTAAAAGAATCCCTTTTTCATGCCTCTGCTCTGCCTTCATCCTGTTAACTTTTTTAGTCCATACACATTTACTGAGGACCTATTTGGTACCAGCCAGCCCTTCCTAGGGCTAAAACCATGTACAATAGTAGCAAACCTCCTCTCGGTTTCTGTGATGTTTTGTAAGCTAACAAGAAAGAGCTTAAACAATTACTAATTTTTCTTTGAGAAATAAATATCTTTCTTTTGGTTTTAAGGTTTCATCTACTTTCTTTCAAAATTCTCCTACCAACTCACACCCACAAACTTTCTCTCTCTGCTCTCTGTTCATGGCAAGCCTTCATCCCAGTGCATGAGAGGCGGCCCGGAACTTGCTGTTCCGTCTCCCACAGTTCACCCCACGTTCCCGACGACAGGCGAGTCACCGAGCTCAGGAGCAGCTCCGCAGCCTGCGGACTGTCCCGCTGAGCGGTCTCGCGCACACTTCCGATCACGCCTACGCCAGCCACGGAGTTCGGACAATTCTAGCGCCAGGAAGGGGAGACGTTTGGTGCAGGAAGTCAGACAAAGCCTTGACTGTAGCATTATGTAAGAAGCTGGCTGGCAAAGAGGAAACGTGCGACCTTGGTTTATTTTTCCTTGCCAGGCTGAACTTTGCTTTAGAGAAAAACAAACGCAAAGTGCATGTCTGTAAGCCTGACACAGGAACCTGCTGTGCAGAAGGCCTGCGACAGGGTTCTGTGGTCCTGGTTCCAGCTGTGAATGGGGGTTGGGCCTGGGAATTATTTGACTTCAGATTTCTAGTCTGTTTTTCCTATGGAAACATGGCCTTCCAGCTTTGTGTTCTTGTTTTGGTGTGCTTTGAACAGTTCTAGAGAGATTAGTGACATGTTGAAATTTTCAATAGATGAAGAAAAAAACTGTGGATGCAAAGCACCATGAATAAGAGGACACAGCGTGTCAGTCTGCTAAGCTGGGTCTTATCGCCCGTCTGTGTCTGCTTGTCTCCCTGCGGAGGCTGAAGGACCTGCAGGACAATGCGGCATCCTCAGGCCTTGGGTCGGGTCTAGAGCAGGCACACACACAGGTCAAACCCCTCCTTAACAAATGGTGCCAGTGACCCAATGAGAGATGGAACCATACATGGAGTACAATACACACACACATACATATATGCATACGTGTGTATGTGTATGTACACCATGAGTTGGAAACTTGGTCTCTAAAGCTGCAGGTTGAGAGGTGAGACCCTTGGGAGGGGACTGGGTCCTGAGCGCTCTGCCCACACGAGTAGATGAATCGAGTCATGAGCCAGAGGATGGGTGGGTTGTGGGGAGAGAGGCTTTGTTGTGAAGGTGGGGGTCTCAGTGGATCCTTTGTCTCACGCTGTGATGTTCTCCTTGTGTCTTGATGCTCCATGAATGTGTCTTCAGAGGCCAGCACCAGGATATGGGATGTCTGCACCCCCAGAACTGGGAGTGGAATAAGCCTCTTTTTAAAGAACTGAATCACATAGTCTATGGTATTATGGGAACAGAAAATGGACTGTGACAAGATATAGACATAGGTATTGATTTAAGTGTCAAAGGACCTCTGAGAGAGGAGCTATTCTTCAGGATTCAGCCCTAGGGTAAGGCTCTGGTAGTGAACAAGGGCTGACTAGGACTCCCTGTTAGTTTAGATATTTCATCTGAACCCTAAGATGTATGGTAGAGTCCAGAGCCATAGTATAGTCTAGGTTTCTGCAAAATACAAGACTACTGAAAACTCTGGGACCAGACACTATGATGTGAGGTCAACTGCACAGCATCATCCCTGTATTATACTGAGAATCCAGGCAGAGATGTCTGTTTCCTCAATTAGATCTATAGGCACATTACATTTTCACTCACGTTTGTGTTTTTAATAAAATACAGGCATATGTGAAAAAAGTACACTATGTATAAAGTTAACTCAAAATGGAGTAAAAAGTGTACCTAAACCTAGTTGTTAAAGCTAACATTATAAAACTCTTAGAAGTCTAGCATTTGGTAATAGATACAACCAAAAAAAAATCAAATAAAAATATGTAGTTGACTTCAACTAATTCAAACTTTTTGTATTTCAAACAACACTATTATGAAAATGAAAAGACAACTCACACAATGATATAAAATATTTGCAAATTGTGTCTCTGACCAAGAAAGTGTGTTCAGAATACAAAAAAAACACTTAGAGCTAAGGAAAATGAGAACCCAAGTTTTACATGGGCAATGAGTTTGAATAGACATTTCTCCGGAGAAAATAAAAGTGGCCAATACACACATGAAAAGATGCTAAAAATCATATATCATCAAGGAAATGCAAATGAAAAACATAATGAGATACAGTTATAATGACCAAATGGAAAACTAAAGAAAGACAGACAATAGTAAGTGTTGGCAAGGATGTGGAGAAAGCAAACCCTTGTGCAATGGTGGTGGGAATGTAACATGGTGCAGACACTGGGGAAAACACTGATCCTCAGAAAGATAAGTATAGAATCATCATATGACTCAGCAATTGTTCTCTTAAGTGAAACAAGGACATACGCGTACAGAAAATACTTGTACACAAATGTTCATTATGACAGTTTTCAATATAGTCAAAAGGTGGAAACAGTGCAAATGCCCTCAACTAAAAAAATAGATGGATATATTATAGTAAATCCATACAGAAGTACTAACACGTGGTACAACACACGTGAGTTTCAAAGCCATTATGCTAAAAGATGTCACACACAAAAGACCACTTATTGTTTGATTTAATTTATACAAAATGTTGAAACTATGAGAAGCCACAGAATTAGAAAGTGGGTTGGTGACTGCTTACGGTTGGGAGTAGGGCAGCAAGGAATAGAGAGTGCCTATTAGTGGGAATATTGTGTCTTTCGTGAGTGTGATGAAAACAGTCTGCAATTAGAGGGTGTGGTGGCCACACAACTGTGCGAATAGCCTTAAATCACTGGACTGTACATTTTTAAAGGCAAATGTCACGGTATGTAAATCCTATCTTAATAAAGCTGTTTCAAAGAGCAGATGACACAGCCCTACATCGAAGAGGGGGCGTTCTGAGGCTACCAGCTGTTGCCTTTTCAGAGGTAGTGTTCTATCGCCAGTCACCAGAGGCCTTTGATTTATTTTGCTTCTTTTCTTCCCCAGAGGTGAGCAGCTGTAGCCTGCTCTCTAGCACAGGGTGTGGGTTTCATTGGAATAAGCAGAAATAGCATCCCACCTACTGAAGAGCTGTCATCAGGCTCAGATTGCTTTTTCTTAAAAAAAAAAAAATGATTAAGTAAATACAGATTCTCCAAAAGAAGCTCTAACTTTTGATTGGATGATAATCGGGTCAGTGATTTTTTTTTTTCTTCAGTGGTGGTCCGCAGACCACGGGTGGTCCTCGATCGGCCAATAAGTCAAGTGTCAGCCCCTTCCCTGTCCCTGGGGAAGGCGTGAATGAAGCAGGGTGTGGCCTTCGTCGAGCTGGAGGGGCAATTTGAGAAGCTGCAGGGGAGCGTCACCATGTGGGTATGTCAGTCCACCCACCACAGCCCTTCCTGGCTTCAAACACAGAAGCGGACAGCTGAAGTTTTCATGGAAAATCTTCATTAGTTTTAAATGCTGGTGACTCAAAAAAAATTGATAAATTAAAATTATATGTGCAGGACGAACAAGACATTTGTGGGCTGAGTTCCACCATACACTACAGCCACCTGTCCATTGCTACATAGGTGGTCTCGGCCCTGGTTTCTTTGCGCAGTTAACGTTAAAATTCCAATCAGAGAATCAGTGCTGAAATGGTGCTTGGAGTTCATCTAATTTAACCTCCTACTCCATGGTAAATTTCTTTCTAAAAGAGATACATATTCTGAATATAAAGAAGTGAATAATTCTTGCCAGAAATGTGTAGTTCCTTGGTTGGCATCTTACTTAAAAAACTGTGGTATCAGGGACTAGGTAAAGAGATGGAGGGCGAGGTAGACTGAAGGAAGCAGGCCTAAGATATTCAAAAGAAAGGGACTTCAGTGCGTTTTGTTTGTTTGCTTCTGATGATTCTCTCTTAGAGGTCGCTCTAGTGTATTTTAGCCCCAATTTGTTAAAATGTACTAGCAAGATGAGGACTTAGATTTTCCAGAATTCCAGCAGGGAAACAACTTTAGGCTTGGAGCAGTCCTCAGAGTTAATGCTGCCACGTTTTCTCTTTTAAAATAAGGAAACTAAGACCCGTATGCTTCAAACTGCTTGCCTGAAGACACTTCTAACAGTGGTGGCTGAATCCTAGTGTAGTTAATCTTCCTTTCAGTGGGTCAAGAGACCCTACTTAACTTTCATTAGCACTCACTTCTTGAGAGATAGGAGGGTTAAGAGAAAGACGTAAAGAGAAGCTGCTGCTGTTCATTTGACTTTGTGAGCTCTTACTTCAGCAATGAGATAACTAACAGGCATTATCTCTACACACAGCCAAGTAGAGATTAGTCATCATGCCGGAGCTGGAGTTGGCGGGAACCACAGATCAACTCACTTGGACAGTTCCATCTTCCTAGAAAGACCCTCCTGATGGCTGCTGACTATTCATATTCCATTGGTCAATGTGTGCTTTGCTTCCTTGTCCCTCTGAGCGAGATGTGAGCCCCATGGCAGATGACGAGAGGATAAAGAGGAAAAAGGAAGGAGCTGGAGGGCCCATCCCCAATATCTGAAAGTTGTAGGTAACGTGGCCCAAGGTACCATGAGTTGAGCCAACGTGTCAAGAAGAGCCTAAGGGACTGTGCTCCTGGCTGCTTAGTTGAGGGTTTTTGTTTTCTCCCTTGGTCCAGCACCTCACAGGGCTTTGAGGAGCCAAAGTCAGAGTGAGACCCCGGCAGCAACAGTGACCTCTTATTAAATGCAGAGACAGTTATGAGTCACAGGAAAAGTCAACAACAGCTTCGGTTCCGGTAATCATCAAGTTTTTTTTTTCCTCAATTTACACGTGGTTCTTCACTTTAATTACACAGAGTTGCCCCCACGGCATCAAAATGATAGCCTGGAACGTGATTACTTCAGCAGGGGAGTGGAGCTTTTGAGTTTCATCATTCGAGGGAGCCAAGTGCTAAATTTCAGCCTGTCTCTCCTCTAAGTGCAGTTGGGAACCTTCAGACCTTTTGTGTGAATTCCAGGAGGGAAAATAGTCTGGCAAATTCTGACAAGCATCGCTTCAAGAGCACATTTGTGCTCTGGTAAGAAGCCCAAGCCCGCTGCTGAGGGGTTGTCATGGGAACAGACACACACATTGTTTACACATCAGCTTCTGAAATGAGCATCAAATAGCAAAACCTTTCCGGTGGGTGGGATGGGGTGGGGGGAAAGGGGTGGGCCATGCAGGCAGCCGCACCAAGGATGCTCTGGTCTTCTGTGCTGTTCTGGTGGGCACGATGCCCCCTTCCACTGTGTTGGATCTACAGCCCTGGGGAAATCCAGAAGTCCCTCCCTACCTTGTAAAAAGTCACTTTCACCAAAATCTCATTTCCTTTTCAAATCCTGTTTACTACTTGATGCGAAACAACGTTACAGTAATGGGGAAATAAAAGAGTCCCTCTCCTGCTTATTTTTCCCCCAAGCAATTCCCTAGTTTTCCCTGGAGGTTTGGCAGGGTTTTCTCATATATTCGAGAAGTAGAGGGTCTTTTGCAAGCTTACCTAAAGTGAAGTTAATCACAATTGGAAAATCTGCCCTTTAAAACACAGCTCTAAAAATAAGGAATAAATAGCTATTCTCTGCAGTAGTCCCAGAGACGTAGGGCATCGACAATAGAATAGAATTCACAAGACGGAAAAAGCCTACAATGTTGAAAAATTTAGCCTGAGCGGAGGCTGGATACCCGAAGGTAAAACTGAGCAATTTAAGGTAGAGAACAAGGCTGGAATGTCTCCCTTCTATTAGTCTCGAGGTGTAACCACAGGAAGTCTATTCATGAGCAGTGAAATTAGCTATATGTTCAATTTTCATGACATTTGCTCTTGCAATAAGCATTTCACAGCATGACTTAATTGCTTCTAGAACACCTAAATGGAATAGAAAAGAAAGAAAATAAAGCACAGTACTTGATCACTGAGTGACAAAGCACTCATGAATCCGGAAGCATTGAGCAACTAGAGATGAATTTAGCATCGCAAGCAAGACACGCCTGACAGGTTTCTCTCAGGGACTCGTCATTGTGCTCCCTCCCGGCGTCACGAGTACTCAAACAAAATCTGACTTTTGTGTTTCCAATGCTTGAGTTCTGCTTTTTTGTCTTGTAATTAGGAAAATGTCCTCATTCCATTTTTAATTCTGGATGTCTCAAGATGAGTTAAGGAAACAATGAAGAAAGATGTTCTCGACTCTACCTTTGTGAAGATTCACCTGCTGGGTGTTATGCTGAGACGTGGTAAATTGACAGGAGACGTAGGAAAGAGCTAAAATAAAGCAACCTGCCTCTTCCAGAGACTGCGAACTGGCTCCCGGCAGCTGGCAGACCCCCTTGGGGGACACTGCGGCTGGCCTACTCTTAACAGAAATGGTGCTAAGGGCTGGGAGAAGCCCATTCTATGTTGTCTTTCATCTGCCTGCCCACCTAGTTATGTCATCTGCTCCAAGGATTTAGTCCAAATCCATATATAAGCCGGGCGTGGTGGCCCACGCCTGTCATCCCAGCACTCAGGAGGCAGAGGCAGGAGGATTGCTGAGTTCGAGGCTTGTCTGGACTCCATAGTGAGCTGAGGGCCAGCCTGAACTGCAAAGTGAGACCCTGTCTCAAAAAAAAAAAAAAATCCATATATGAATTTGTGTTGCTCCTTATAGGCAACTATTTATACCAGTTCTTCCTCAAGACAGAACTCAGGTATTGCTGCTTCCACAAATCCTGCCAGCCACCTTTCCAGGATGTGCCCATCACACGAGCACAGTGCCGTTCAGTTCTATCTCAATTTGTTCTGCGACATGGTCATTACGCAGTCATAAATGGCCGGGCCCTGGTGTGCAGCTCTGGCCCCTTAACCCAGGATGGGGTTGGCCGTGGTGTAGGAGCTCAGGACCCCTGACAGTCTAGCAATGGCCGAGCTGGGAGACGCAACAGGGTAAAAGGTGGCCAAAGTATGGCCCAGGAATCTGCATTTGTTTCCAAAGAAAGCCTAAAAGTTGTGAGGACTTTAGAACCCTTCACATCTGAAATAGCGTTTGAGGGCCCGAAATTGGTATTTTGCTTCCTAGAATATTTTAGATGCATACTTCTGTTTAGAACCTCTAAGTAATAGGGTTGTCAACACACAGGTTGAGCTTGCAAGTATTAGTAATTTCACCTGGGGAAACCACAGGACTGACTTCAAATATTCAGTGACTGCATGACTTTCCTATGGGCAGCTATAGCCTTGCTCATTTCAATGAGTCTGAAATGTTTGATGTTGCATTTAACAAAACCAACCTCAGACCCTTAAAGCTATTAAGTGGCACCATCTTGTGGCCAATACCCAAAGTGCTCCAATTAACCTTGCGATATTTTTCTTTTTACCTGTACTTTTTTATTAGTACATATTTACAGTGCAAAGGTTTACACTCCTAGTGTGGAGTTGGTACATGTACATAATGTGCACCTTCATTCCTTTCTTCATCCCATTTCTCTCTTCTTTCCTCCATCTCTTGGGCTCCTTCTCATTTGAGAAATCTCTATCTCCTTACTTCCTATTACGTAGTTTGCTCATTTGTAATTTGAGTTTCTCATATAAGAGAGACCGTGTAATGTTTAAGCTTGGGTGTCTAATTTACTTCATTTAATATAGTCTCGCGATGCATCAATTTTCCTACAAATGAATCGTTTATTTTTATGGCAGAATACTACTCCATTGTGTGTAAATACATTTTCCTTGTTCATTTATCTGTTGATTGATATATAGGCTGTTTCCAGGGTTAGCTATTATGAACTGTGCTTCTATAAACTTGAGTATGCATGTTTCACTGTAAAAGGAAAACTGGAGGTTTTTTTGATATTCTTTGGTGGAGTGCTGGGAATGAACCCAAACCCTCATGTCTTCTAGGCAAGCATGCTCAGCAGCAGGCCACATTCCCAGGCCTTTGTAATAGGATGACTTTAACTGTCAGGAAGATACATACAAGGAGAACAGCTGTGTCGAATAGAATTTCTAGTTTTAGCTTTCTGAGGAATCCTCAAATACTGATTTCTATAATGGTCGTACGTGTTTACATTCCACCAACAATGAGAAGCGTTCTTTTTTTTCAACACAGCCTCATCAGCATTTGTTATTATTTGACTTTTTTTAAAATTGTAGTCATTCTTCCTAGGGTACCATGGAATCAGTGTTACTTTAATTTGCATTTCTCAGGTGGTCAGTGACATTGAACGTTTCTTCATGTATTTATTGACCCTTTGTACTTCTTTTGTGAAGTTTTTGTTTATCTCACTTGCCCAATTTTTGATTGAATCTTCTATTTGGGATACCTTTTTTGAGTTCTTCATGTGGTCTAGATACCAGTGCCCTATTTGAGGAAATAGCTGGCAATTTTTTTTCACCTGTAAGTTTTCTTTTCACTCTGCTAATTTTTGCTTTAGCTAAACAGAAATTTTTAAATTTGATATGAAACAGAAATTTTAAAATTTGATATGATCACAGTTATTGCTTCTCAATACTATTTCCTGCGCAATTGGCTTCTGTTCAGATTCAAATAGAATGATCTTGGCAGGCTTGGAAGATTACTGTTTTACTTGTACATTAAAGAACCAAACTGAAATATGTTCTTCTTGGAAAATTAAAATCATAGGAAAAAATTAAAGTTTTAGATGAAGAAAACACAGTAAGAGCTCTAAAACTTTACCACCAGCAAAAAAAGTTTGTACATGCTATTCACTGGATATTAGATTATATAATCAGTATAATTTCCTATTCTGTTCATCTTGTTTTTGAAAAAAAATGTTCTACATATAACTTTGCTTCACTGATTGTTCAATTCCACCCCTATAGTCCAGCCAGCAGGCACTATTTGTTTAAAATGACATATGATTACTTTTCTTGTAGTTTTCAGGTTCCAGTTTGACAATCAGTTCTTCATGATGTTACTTTCCTTGTTTGTCTATTTCTTGTATTCCCTATCGAACTGGAGCAAGATCTAGATCTGATTAGATTCTTGATTAGATTCCAGGTCAATTTTTTTCCTCACGACTATTTCCCAAGTGATGCTCTATGCCTTCTAGTCATCAAGTCCTGCCCAGTGGCCCAACAAATCCAGTTGTCCTGCCTGTATAGATGTTATGGTCGACTGGTTAGTTCTTAGGGTGCAAGTCGGATGCTTCCATTATCAAGTTCTCAACCATTTTCCAACAGTCTGACCTTCACTGGTGACCACTGTTTCCATCTTGTTATTTCCCAAGGACTATTTCCTCCTTTTATCACCAAAGCCACAGGGATTCAATGTCCACAAAATAACTTGTATAAAGCTGAAGAAATTAAAATTCACAAATAATTCTTCCATATCCACTTTTTTTTTTGAGACAGGGTCTTGCTTTGTAGTTCAGGCTGGCCCTGAGCTCACTATGTAGCCCAGGCAAGCCTGGAACTCAGCAAGCCTCCTGCCTCTGCCTCCGAGTGCTGGGATTACAGGTGTGAGCCATCATGCCTAGTATTGTGGTATGTGGTACTGATTGCTAGTGGGTGTGAGTTACCACACCCTGTATTGTTGTATGTGGTTACCAGGATCATGAGACAGGGACCTTGCACTTGCGAGGCAGGCACCAGAACCACTGAGCTAAATCTCTGGTCCCCACACCCATTTTTAACATGTCAGTGCAATTTTTATTTCTTCTAGGCTCTTTAGGACAAGATCCCTATCATCTTCATCTCCTTTCTGTGTTGAACAGTACTCACTTCTCAGTGTTTGCTGATGATGGAGGAGAGAGAGCAGAAAGGGAGAAAGCTGCTTTGCTGGGAGATGACTACAAATAGAAGCCATGAAGGCAAGGGAGGTGAAGAAGGGAGTAGCTAGGTCTCAGAAGGGGGTCATGGGAAGGAATTAAGGAAAATTAATGAAAATGAGGTGAGACTTGGGAGCATCTAGCAGGGTGCTGAAGAGTTTGCATATGGCATGAATTGGTGAAGGATGAAACTGAAATCTATCCTATTATGTGAAATAGTCCTAAATGTCTTAATTCTATAAGTCAAATGCTTGGAAGATTAGTAGCCTGAGTGAGGAAAATTTTATAGACTTTAGAAAATAATGTTTTGTAACTCTGTAGAAATAAGCCCATCTATTTGATGGGGTAATATACATTTCTTTTAAAATATAACTTATGTGGAATTAAATTCACACTTTTTAGGATATAGTTCATGACATTTGACAAATACAAGTAATAGTGTAACAACCCTAGCTTAATTACTTTCTTATTCTAGGGGCAAAATATCTGACACTCTCAAGTTAAGGAGAAAAGTTTATTTTAGTTCACAGTTTGTTGAGGTTTCACTCCGAGTCAGCTGGGTCCAAGACAGGGAAATATGGCAGAGAGGCATGACAGAGAAGAAAGTTTATGGTGTAGCAAACAGGAGGAATGAGCCTTCTTTCTTTCCCTTTTTATTCCATCCAGGGTGTAAGCCTATTGGTTGGTACTAGCCACACCCAAAGTGGGACTTCCTTCTTCAGTAAATCTATCACTCATACCCAGAACTATGCTAAACCAGTATGTTAAGCTATCATCACATGCTCATAATCCAGTCATTCTCAAAAACCCTACCTATAAGTATATGAATCTTTGAGACAATATCTAGGTACAAACCATAATACACCCCCACAACCAAGGTGTAAAAAGCCCCCTTGTGTCTCTTTGAGATTTACTTTTCTGCCTAGTTTCTAACACTGGTAATTTGTTTTCTGTCCTTGTGGCTTTGGCTTTCAGAGTGTCTTGTACATGGGGACATGGGATCACTTGGTTCAGAGCCTCTCAAGCCTGTTTTTTTTTTTTTCCTTAGTACATACACTTGAGACTCAGCCCTGCAGCAGCCT